>JBBMJZ010247372.1:0-18859 GCA_037833815.1 Zingiber zerumbet
ATAGGCCCCGTGGTTCAATCCGAGTCAAAAGTTATGACCTCTCAAAGCTTCCACCGATCCTGCTCCGATTCTGCTCCTATCCTGTTACGATTCTACCGATCCTGTTCCGATCCTACCGATCCTGTTGCGATCCTGCTGCAAAACTCGATTCTGCATGATCCTAGATTGATTTTGGGTCTCAGGATCGTAGGATCGTACGATCCTACGATCCGGATCGCGATTTTGTAAACTATGCTCTCCACATGCCCCGTGTGATCGAAATTCATATTGATCTATCACTTCGGGTCAGGATGGGTTAAACATGATCATGAGGGAATGAGACTCTGCTTAGATAAACACTCAGGTCTGACTGAATCGACTCGGTATGCTTATCCTAGAGATTCAAGTTTGATTAAGCATGAGTCCACTACAAGGGTCCGTGTGTCTCGGCTTTTGATCCCAACATTCCCTCTGATTCAACACAGATTCCGGTAGTGTCTCGGCTTTGGCTTCAGTAGTCGACATCCTTCTGTCTTGGCTTTAGCTATCTGCTCTCTCTCAGTCTCGGTCTCAGCTACCGACTTCCTCTCATTCTTGGTCTCAGTTGTTGACATCCTCCATGACTTAGTATTAGTCTTAGATCCCAGCATCCTATCTTGGGCTTAGCAGCCGACATTAATCTTCTGTCTCGATTTCAGCTATCGGCTCCCTCTCAGTCTCGGTCTTAGCTACCAACTTCCTCTCAATCTCAGCCTTAGTAGTCTATATTATCCATGACTCTATCTTAACCACAGATCTCAGCATCCTGTCTTGGTCTCTACAGCCATGCAGCATCCTTCTGTCTCGGTTACACCTAACGGCTTCCTCTCAGTTTCGGTCTCATCTACTGACTTTCTTTTAATCTCGGCCTCAGTTGTTGATATCATCTATGACTCTATCTCAGTCTCGAATCCCAACATCTTGGCCTGAGCAGTCAGCATCCTTTTGTCTCGGTTTCAGCTACCGACTCCCTCTCAGTCTCAAGTTACCCACCGACTTCCTCTCAATTTCGGTTTTAGTTGCCGATATCTACTATAACTCAGATCCCAACATCTTGTCTCGGTCTTAGCAGCCGACATCCTTCCATCTCCGTCTAAGAGCCCGGTGTCTCCCAATCTCGGCCTGTCATCAACTTCGTTTGTCCTCAAGACAACTCATCATCAACCCCACTTCCCCATCTTCAGATTAGACCTAAACCTTACACCATACGAGGGCCTAGGGCATATGATGCTAGATGAATGGAGAGGAAGTTGCTATAGGTTGTCAGAATTAGTCTCCTAGATACTCTCCTTCAAACATGCGACACATCGTGAATGGACAAAATACCTAACAGAAAAAATACCTAATGACTATTAGATCTGGTCTTCTCATTGGCTCATACAATGATGACACTACGGCTGACATAGGGATGCTTTATTGACAATTATATAAACATTTTCAAAAGTAATGACAAGAGATCCCTAATTTTAAAATTTTACACTAGGTTTCTCCTTCTCGTCCATCTACTGTGTCTATATATCATCCCTAATTGACTATAATGACAATTATATACCAACCCTCCTTGACACCTGTGTAACTCTCTTTTGATCTGAATTCCAGACTCTTTCATCTCACTACGATCTCTAAGAAAAAACTGCACGTCAGTACGTTTACTAACCGGTGAGTTAACCGTCCACAATATTTGACCGAAACATTCATATTGGAGTTCATTTTCCATCCATTTTTCCATTAACTTTTCCAACGACACATGACCCTCACTTATCAGTCAGCTGGGAAGATTGCGTCTCCTTTAGGCAGCTTTCTACCTACCTCAAATAAGTTTCACTTCTTCTCCTCCAATGAGATGCTAAAGAGTTGGATTCCTGCTGCCAACATTTTCCAAGGTTCTGTACGTGTGGAACATCTGTTGGGCCATTAATCACGCTAGAGTAGAATTAAAGTTTTACACCATCCGTGTGACATTACTACAAAGTTGACAATATCTGAAGCAAAGTGTTCTTCTTCTACTGTATCAGGACGACACAGTACACTCACTTACTCCCAAGATATTATTAATTCATTCCGTTCAGTGCTACCAGCAATTATACAATTCACCATCATCTCAGAATGACTTGTGCAGGCAAAATAAAAGTCAACCCTGCCCCAACTAAAGATCTATATATCTAAACAACCTTCTGAAGTGAACACACTGCCATATTAGATATTTATGGCGATGAAAGTTCATTGATATGATATGCAACAGGCCTTAGCACGATGAAGTACTAAAGGATTGGGGGAGAGTGATGCACTGAGTCTAGTGTTTCTTGCAATAGGAGATTGGGCCATAAAAAAAGTGCAAAGGATGAGGATAATGATAAAAATTTTGTGAGATGCTGGTGAAATTAAAGTAGGCAAATCCGAGAGGAACACACGTCCTTCATGCTTCAATAACTCATCACCTTACAGTTCCTACCAATTGCAGTCAACCTTTTGAATTCTGTTTACAATATTCTCACTTCATCATAGCCATGTTTTGCCACTTGGATCATCATTGCCGCCATCATTGAATCACACAAAAGTGAATCTGTGGTTTAAGAAAATTAAAGAAGAGATCGCGTATGGAGTGGAGCAATCTAAGAGGCAGTAGCTAGTGAGGACGCCGATAGAAGGAGAAGAAATTGCAATTGCTCAAGGACCTGCCATTTGAAAACTAATCTTGGTAGCTTACTGCTTACAAACCTGTATCCTTTCGTTGCTTAGACTTCGACACATGTATATAAAACCTCTCATAAACAAACTTTAAGCTGGTATTTAAAGAAATTAATTGAGGACTTGGGAGCACTGGTGGCATGCTCAAGCACCTCAAGATCACATTTATGTTCTGATTAGGACACATGCATGTAGTAGACATGAAAACACCTGCTGATTCGTAAAAGTGGAGATTAACGCAGTAAAGAAAGCGTAGTGCATGAGGCACGAGAAGGATATATATCTGTTCTTGTACACTTTTGCTTTGCTTTCTCCATTGACAAGAGTTGAACAGTGAAAGAAAAGGAGGATGAGAAAGAGGCAACTTCTTCAGACTGGTGCAATCATTTTATATTAAAACTAGCAAGCTTATCATGACCTTTGCCTACTTGTGCCACAACATTCTTCATTAGAGAAATCACTTCTCTCTCAAAAGGATATGATGCTTGATCGGTCTTCTACTTGCATGCGCGTGCCATAAGGGAGAGTTAGAGAACAAAACATTCACGTCATGTGACAAAATGGGAGACATTTTCTCATATTTGATTTTGTTTTATATGTAGTTCGCAATTGATGTTTTGCATATGTTACCTCAGAAGTCAGAAGAGTAAAGTTGCTCATGCACATCCCTTTTTTCGCTTCATTATAAAACAAGCTTATCATGATTCATGTCTGTATTATACTCTTAATCATAACTTCATCCAAAGGTTATTGACGTGATGCAAATTCCATTTGAGAAAAATACTTTATTTTCCTGATTGTAAACGATTTATGGTATGGATGAGGTCCCTTCCTGGCCACACGATGTGTCCCTGTTTTAATCTCGGCCGTTAATCCTGTGATCTATAATTAAAGTGGTTCCTGAGTTGATCAACGCCTAGAGCATTTAGGTCTCAACTTCATAGTCTTAACCTACCAGTTTGGTATGTGTTGCATCAAAACAGTTGGCATGAACACTAGCTTCTTTTATATTATTTAATTAAATATTTGACTTAAACACCGATTACTAAATGCTATGCTCTAATACAATACTTGTCCAAATTGAATATGAATGTATAACTCATACCTTGTGATACGGCGTATAAGGGTAGGCCCAGAGAAGCTGGTCAGGTGGAAGTCGAGGAGACGTGACGGTCAGAAGTCAAACGGGCGTGACAATCAAAAGTCGAGGGGACGTGACGGTCAGAAGTCAAGCGGACGTGGCGGTCAGAAGTCCAGGGGACATGGCGGTCAGAAGTTCAGGGGACGTGGCGGTTAGAAGTCAAAGGGACGTGACAATCAAAAGTTAAGAAACTTGACAGTTTACTGTTGGGAAGACGCAGTAGTTAGAAGTTAGAGGGAGAAGGGGTGTATCGCCGAAGGCCGTTCATCAAATACCGCCAAGTCAGGATATACAGGTCGAGAAACACAGGTCAGATCATACAGGGTAAGATACGCGCAGGTCAATATAAGTCGATAAAATATGAGCAGGTTAGGGAATACAGGTCAAGGTATACAAGGCCGAGTATACAAGGCAGACCGTACAAAGCAGGATATGCATGTTAGTATATGGCGGTCAAGATATACAGGTCAGGTCGTACAAGGTACGACATACAAGGTAAGATACGCGCAGGTCAATACAAGTCGGTAATATATGAGCAGGTCAGGGAATACAGGTCAAGATATACAAGGCCGAGTATACAAGACAGGCCGTACAAAGCAGAATATGCAAGTTAGTATACGGCGGTCAGGATATACAGGTCAGGAAACACAGTTCAGGTCGTACAAGGTACGACATACATGGTAAGATACGCGCAAGTCAATACAAGTCGATAAGATACGAGCAGGTCAGGAAATACAGATTAAGACATACAAGGCCGAGTATACAAGGCAGACCGTACAAAGCAGGATATGCAGGTTAGGAAATGACGGTCCGGATGTACAGGTATGGATTTACAGAGCAGGGATTACATATCAAGGATTACGGATCAAGGACTACATGTAAGTGACTACGGATGCACAGGTCGGGACTTACAGGTCTGGATTTATAAAGCATGGATTACTGATCGGGGATTGCGGATTAAGAACTACAGGTAAGTGATTACGGATGTACAAGTCGAGACTTATAGGTCTGGATTTACAGGGCAGGATATATAAGCAAAGAGTTTCAGACTGCCAGTCATCAGAAGCTTTTTCCTTTACACTCGGGCAGCATAGCACTACACGATAATCAAGTCAGAGGATCATAACCACATGTCAAAGAATAACTAGTGCATGTCAGGGAATATACCAACGGTCTGCAGCTCGATGATAACGGAACATTCCTTAGGTCTTTCATACGACACGTGTCATTCACCGCCAGACAAGCTCTGACGCCCGACATTCCCTGACACCTGTCAGGTTCCAGAAGTACGCGTTGTCATATAAAAAGGAAGGTCCTCTCTCTTATGCAGGTACGCTCATTCACCTTTTCGCATAAGTCTTTTACATTTTTCCTTCTGCTTTACTGTTCTTCTGGGGAAAAAGTACCTGACTTGAGTGTCGGAGGGTCTGCTCCGGGGACTTTTTCTCTGGACTCTGGTCTCTAACGTTAGGTGGGCTCGTCTGAGTGTGTGCAGAGTCCTCGCTTCGTCATCCCAGTCATCGTCCCCCGTCATCCGCTCGTGGGAACCCTTCCGCGAGGTGCCGGGTCAGCAGAGTGATTCAACGACTTTTCGTCAATACCAATGACAGTGCGGCCGGTCTCCATCTTACTCAGCTTCCGGACGAGATCACCTTGCTTTTGAATGTACACAATGATTAATATCCTTATGCTAAATATTGGACTAATCCTATACATCCTGACCGATTAGCAAGCTAATTAATATCAAGATCCAAATCATTACACTTGACGACTAACATGTACATGACATCACCCACGCGGATTTGAAGTCAAAATAATGAAAACAATGCACTGATAACGAAAACAATACTTGTCCACGTAGAGAAGTTTTTTAGTCAAACAAGATTCATCTCGTAAGAATATTGACTATCAAAAGTGTTCACGAGTTAAACCAAATAGCAGACACAAACATATTATATTTTGCCCATGAAATTCATTTAATTCTCCTCCTTTGTTTTTGTTACTATCTTGGTTTGAACTGAGAACAGGATTGTGGGCTTCAGCGAAGGAGCTTGTTTGTCTGTTTAAGCCTGAATTTTCATTTAGAATTAATTAAGCAGAGAAAGTTCCTCCTTCTAGAATGCTAATTAAATTAATAAATCCACTCAGATAGTCACGTTTTCTTATACTAATTTTAGTTTAACCCTATTTATGGTAGACACGATATAATCAAAAGAGTGGAACATTTTATTTTACCAGAGGGTGGAAAAAGGTTTTTTCCGAGAACAAGTGCCATCAAAAATTGATCCCTGTCCTATTATAATAAATCTGTCATTCTCTAATCAATTGAGCACCCCATGAAAATAAATATTTCTTTCTCAATATATCCAGAAGTGGTTCCCGTGATAATTACAACTGTGATTGTAATTCCATTGATGACCCATTTGTGTTAGATTATAGCAATGGCATCTTTCCATTGGATTCTTTAAAATATATATTATTTAAATAGTTACATCGGCTAAATTTTATTTTTATTGCATTAATTAATCTTAATTGCTCTTCCTTTTTAACTATGGGTGAATTTTTTTAGTGCCTTGTTTTGTCTATGCCATGTTTAGTCACAATATGAAAGGATAGGATAGGAGAGTCCTGGGTATGGTGCAATGGTAATGGTAAGATGTTGGTATATTACAGGGTATTTTCTTCTAATGGGATGAATATATCTAGATTATTAAAAGAATAAAAAAATAGGAGAAGAGCGAGAAAAAATTATCAAAAAAATTTCCACTAAGATGAATAAGAAAAAAGATCTATAAATACTGTGTTCTGATTTCCTTTCCTCTCCATCAAGGATAAACACATGCTTAATGACTAAAGTTTTGGTATAAGTTGCCATTGTATTTGATGCCAATTCATATGTCCTTTGAAAGTTGTGTTTCAGCACCTACCTTCTAGGTGTCTAATATAATTCTAATTCCTTGTCACCTAACTTCTCTTTCTAATAGCCCATATTCCACACTTCTGAAAGTCAACAATCTTACTCATCAGCTGTTTGACTTACCACCTCAGAATGTCAACCACAAATTAAAATAGATAATAAATTCAATAACTAAATACCAAAGCATCAATTTGTCTCGTCCCACAAGGTCATAATCTATTCTATTCCCCATCCCATTCCGCAAACAAGACAAGTAGGCATCCACGTCAATCATTGACCTTTGCCTCCTCCCCAAAATCCAAAACAATCACTTCATGTTCTCCTACAAATACAAACAAAATTCTCATAATTCCCAATATCCACTTGGAAGAATGAAGACATAGCAAAGTCAAAGTTCACGTCTTCAGTACTCTGTTTGGCCTGGCCTTGCTAATTATATAATGCCCCCTACTTTAGGCTTTAATTAGCTTAAACTAATCTCGTTACATCACATGTTGCTTTGACGCCGCCCTCTATAAAACCCCGCAATCATCCATAGCAATTAATTCACAGAAGAGTGAGTAATTTAGCTCCAAAGCATTCACACAGTGATGGATTTCGATGCCAGAGCTGGTAGTAACTCCGATGTTGAGATGGAGCTGAGGAAAGGTCCATGGACGGTGGAAGAAGACCTCTTGTTGGCGAACTACGTCTCTGTGCATGGCGAGGGCCGATGGGATTCTGTAGCCAAATGCTCAGGTTTCTACTCCATTTGCTTAGTTTCCATTAAGTTCCTAGGATTCGTGCAGAAATCTTAACTAGAGATGTGGAATAACAGGGCTGAGAAGGACCGGGAAGAGTTGCCGGCTCCGGTGGCTGAACTACCTCCGCCCGGACGTCCGACGGGGTAACATCACTCCGGAAGAGCAACTCCTCATTCTCGAGCTCCACTCTCGTTGGGGAAACCGGTGAGTAGTAGATGAAGAAAGAGACGAGATTCATATAACCGATCATGAATAATTTAAAATATGGCATGGTAGATGGTCAAAGATAGCGCAGCTGTTGCCGGGGAGGACGGACAACGAGATCAAGAACTACTGGAGGACGCGAGTGCAGAAGCACGCGAAGCAGCTGCGGTGCGACGTCAACAGCAAGCGGTTCAAGGACATGGTGAGGTACATGTGGATGCCCCGTCTGGTGGAGAGAATTCAGGCCGCTTCCGGCGGCCGTTGCGAAGCCTCCGTGCAACAGACCGCGTGGCCAGCGGAGGAAGGCACGCGTCTTGTACCTGTGGAAGACACGGCCAGCAAATCGAACACGGTCAATTTGTCATCGGAGTCGTCTGATGCGGCTTCGCCGTCTAATTACTTTACCGGCGGCGTCGAAGTCGACGCCGCGTGGTTTCAGGATACTGCGGCGGCGGAGCTGAGTGAAGAAGGATGGATAGAGTCGCTGCGGAGTCCGGGAATTTGCGATAACTTTTGGTCGCAGGATTTGGAGCAGAGCGGGTGGGAGGAGTGCTGCCTGTGGAACATGGAGCAGGGGCTTTAGCAGACATGAAGAACAGAGCTAGCCAAAACTATGTAAAATGGAACTTTTGCTGTAACTTTCTTCTTGATGACTACTGAAGTTCGTAATTTCATCTGATTCTTTGAGCAAATTGTAGCGCTTAAACTGTTAATTTCAGATCTAATTGTAATTTAAAACTGCTATTAGATTCAATCATAGATCATTTGTCAGTGAATATAATATACAGCAGTCCATGTCTCAATTGTTACTGAAGAAAAAGACTTTTTAAATTCGTGTCACGCCGTACAAAATTAATCGTATTTTCAAACAATAATTCCATAAATAATGGCTACCGTTCCCATGCCTCTTTAGAATGCCACAATTCAAGTGATGATTCCGGATACTCACACTGTTCCTTATCACTCATCTCGTTCTCAAAGGAAAAAAAACGAGATATTTTGTGGAGTCTACAGGGTAGAAGCTTTCTAGATAAATAGAAGTAGGACTGAAGTTAGAGGAGATATGAGATATTTTGTCTGTTCTACTATTTTGTTTGGGTAGATTATAATGACATTGCACAATTGATGATATGACCAATCGTAGAGTTGACTCGGACATAATTACAAATGACTTTTTGTATTTTGCAAATATTATTTAAAAAAGCAAAATTATAAACAAAATGTCGAATAGATGTGAACTAAGCAGGCAGCGACCTTCACATTTCGAAGGCCCAATCTAGGCCCAGGTTACTCGGAGCCGAGTTTCTTGGGTTAAACCTTTGAACTTTAAACCCATGCACATCGTCCGGTTCGTTCGTACTCACACGGGATCGGCAGTGGGATGATGGCGCTGGCGGCGAAATGCTGGATGCGACTCATCTCCGGTGGTGGAGGAGCTGCTCGAGCCTTCTCTCCGCCGCCGCTCCTCCCTAGGATTGCCGGTGTCAGATCATACCGTGCGCCCATTTACGAAGGTACGGTAAAGTTAGGGTTTTGAGTTCGACGAGGAACTTCGACGATCGGTTAATCATGGGCTTGAGGGTATTGTTTTCGCAGTGAAGGTGGGGATTCCGGAGTTCTTGAAGGGGGTGGGAAACGGAGTGGAAGCGCACGCCGCGAAGCTGGAATCAGAGATCGGAGATTTCCAGAAGCTTCTCGTCACGCGAACCCTTCGCCTCAAGAAACTCGGCATTCCCTGCAAACATGTGAATGTTCTTCTTCTTCTTCTTTTTTTTTTTTTTTTTAAATTTCTCCTTCTCTGTCAAGTTTATTCTATCATTTCTAAAGGAATTACTGATTCAGTTTGGTTTAAGCTATCAATATCAGTATACACAAATGATATTTTAGGAAAATGGAGTTGATCTTGTTCTTCCAAGTTTCAAGATAGGGCTCCATCAAAGAAAGTAGGCACTCTTATAAGGGAATCGACTGCTGTTCAAAATAATTTAACACTCCATCTGAGACTTTCGTGAAGTTTTGACAATTATAGGACTACATCATCTGCTTCCAAAAAAGAAAAAAATCTGGTGAAGCTCAAGTTTTGCAAGAGCTTTATGTCCCTATGGTTTAGTAGCTGATCCTGATTAGGTGAATATAGCTTATGTGCTTTTCGTTTCTATAATTCCAGTGAGTTTCATTAGGACCCTACAAGCTATGAAGATGAGTTTTCCTATGTAGTAGAAGGTTTTGACTTGCTCTCTAACTGTAGTAGTTGTCAATATACTGTCTATTGGTCCCACGGTGATGGTTATCAATACATGGATTGCTTTTAATTATAATAAGGGGTGTTCAACAACAGTAAAAGCTGGAAAAGAATGTTAGTAATATCGACTCAAACAAGGACATCATAATGAACCTTAGAGTGAACAAGTGTGTCTTTCTAAATCAGTCTTTCCAAAGTTTAAATTTGAAATTTACAAAAGAGTCCATAAGAAGCATCAAATTTTGGTGTGAATGAGAATTCATGTAGTAATTTGGACATTTGCATAATTTAAGTGATAAAATAGGAGATTTGGACCTAACCAACAATGTAATATATCTGAACTGTCTGACCCAATTTGGTTTAGTAAAATTTTGACTGCCTGGAAGTGGAAAATCTCAACATTTACTCTTAGTATTTCTATAATATTTTTGGATGGAGAGAATGGTCTAGCTAAGGATTAGGAATGCTATGTTGTCACTCTTTTCTGTTTTCTACCCTCCTAACAAAACAAATCCTACCAATTTTACTGTTTATTTTCCCTATATTGTGGATCCTGATAAATTTATCCCTTTGTGGCATCTTCTTCAATTGCTTGAATGTGAAATTGAAGCACTTCCATGTTCATTAGTACCTGTATACAGGTAAAAATGAAACATAAAAAAATTAATAGAGCATGCAACTAACGAACTCTTCGAGCTCAGATCTGCATATGACCAATGATGTCCTTGACCTAAAATTAATACATCAACAAAGAGAGGACAAAGAGAGCAAGGATGGAGTGAAACGAGCATGAAGAGAAAGATCTCTCTTGAGTGAGCTTTTTCACAAAGCGGCAATTACATCATCATGCAATAGATTGAAGGAAAAGGGAAGCATTTGAAGGTTATGAAGGAAAGATAGTTGGCACAACTCAACTCTTTATTGGACATAACAAATAAGAACAGAACATTTTCTCCAGCTGGACCTTTTGTTAGATATAACAATATGGATATAGGATATTTTCATTGTTTAGGTTTTCGGCGGAGATGGAAGAAGTTAGTAGAAACCAATACTGGGGAGTTGAAGCAAAAGGAAGTTTCTGCTGAAGGAATAGCTAATAGCATATTTGAAACAGTAAAGGAGAACTAAAATTAGCAAAAAAAAGGCAGAGCACACAAATTTGCTACACACTGAAGCCGACAGAACGGGAGTAGATCTGGAGATTTTGGAAGGATATGATGCAGCCGAAATTGAAGAATGCCAATTCTGGCACAGATATCTTTGATGGAAGAGGCAAAAAAGAAGAGGGAGGTTCTATGGGTAGCAATGCATGAAGATAATTTAAGGAGAAGCTTGCAAAGCGTTGGTGAACAACGAGGTGACCGACAGCAAAGTGCACTATTTGCAAGCTGGACATTGCCAAGTTATATCTGTACATCTAATAATAGTATTTTTTTTTTTTTAAATCTGGAAACAATTTCTTAAGGTTCGCAAACTTTCTGTAGTCACTTGTTGGCCAGGAATTATTGCACTGGGGAATTCAAGGACAAAGATAAAGATGTGACTAATAAATAAAGAATATATAACTAACTGATATCCTTGTCTTGCTTCCCTACTATTCCATGCATGTCAACTTCCAGAGCACCCATCTAGAATTGACCAGGATTTTGTCTTCTATAAAATTGAATATGACAAGCGTGTTGCTCTTATATTTTCCTGCAGGACTCTATTCAGATTGGCATTAAACTTGCTTATTTAAAATGCAATAATCTGCATTCTTGCAGTGCTTATGTATATGCTTATTGTGTTGCTTGTTTGAATAGAAACCTTGGAATACTTGTATACAGTTCAACATCTTTATTGTTGTTTCAATTTCCAAAATTAGATCATCGTTTCAATTTCCAAAGGAGATGCAAATTGCAAATATGGAGCAAACTTAACATTTGTGCTTATTTCAGTTTCATCTGTCTGAAATATTGGAAATTCTTTTACCAATTGAATAAATGAATGTTGTTGATCCCTGAAAGTTTGTTCCACTGATTTTTGCTTGTGTATAATGCAGAGGAAACTGATTCTTCGATACACACATCAGTACAGGCTGGGTCTTTGGAGGCCTCGAGCTGTGGTTCAGAAATGAGCTCGGGGTTTAAATGTTAAAATCAGACAATGACAGCAACATATCTTTCTCAGTTCTCCAATCTCAGATGGAGTTTGATGAAAATACTTGTTCTTGTTTTAAATTTTCTTCAAAACTAAGGAAACTTGCAGAAAACATTTGTTTAGTTTGCAGAATTCCATGACAAAGCTTACTAGCTGATTAGCTGTGATGCTTATTGTCTTTAGAATATGCAAAATCTTATGGTATCAACAATTCTTCATCCAATATCAAGTCATCCTGCCTATGAAATTGAGCTTTTTATAGTATCATTGGCATGTGAGCAGCCGGTCTGATTCTTTTGAATTGACGACTAAAGTTTAATTGAAAATATCTATGATAGAACAATTTAAATTGTGTTCTAGAAAAAATGGCGTTTCAAAAAGAAAGTGCTATTTTAATTTTTACCCATTAGCTTTCGGTATGTTGTTTTAATTGACATCAGTTTAAGTCATCTTGATTAGCTGTGATGTTTATTGTCTTTACAATACGCAAAATCCTACTTTGTGCCAGAAACAAATGTCTCCTCCACATGCCCTACCTTCCACCGGCCGTCTTTTTCCTTGAAGACGGCGACATAACCTTTGTTGGATTTGGACTGGACAGTGATGTCTCCACCCTTGAGGATGACTACTGGCTTTGCTGTCAAAATGCTGTCGGCTTGGATTGTGCATTCACGGAGTACATGGAGAAGAAATTGTGTCAACAAGAGTTCGATTTGACAGACTGCATTGGAGAAACTGAGAGTTCAATTCCAAGAGACGCCTCAACGTGATATTCCAGTAAGTAATTGCGACGCTGAAAAGTCGTCGGAGGATCAATCGACGTCTACGTCTGTCACAGATTGGGTTGCAAAATATTAAACAAGTAGACGTGTGTATTTGGTTTTGAATCACTGGATTTTATGGATAGATAATTGGATTGCAAATTATTCTTTAGGGATTTCACAGTTATATGCTTAAGCCAAATGGGGCTATTTAATAGCAATTTTTTTAAAAAAAATAATTTAATTTTGCAATACTTCAAACATGCAATCTCTAATAAGCATCAAGGGTGCAGATGAGATGATTAAAAGTTAGATCTTAATCGTCATTTCTGAGGCATGCATAATGAAACCGTTTTTTAAAAACTTTCCTCACGCCTTTTGTTCACTTTTGGCTTTTACATGCGAAATCCTTCAAATTCCTTTGTTTTGGCAGCTTCGCTTCAAATAAACTCGCCTTACAAAGAGTCAACTTCCTAAAATGCACCAAAAACATATTTCCTTTAGGGAGACAAATATTAAATAGCATTTCGGCTTGTGACTCAAGAAACAATTCAAAATTATTGTTTCCAAGATTCAACTAAAATTGCACGGTAGTTAATGGAGTCTGATAAAACATGTCTACAAATATGATCCTACTAGCAAGATACATCTTCATCACCTTTCAATGAGAAACCCTCCACCGCAAATCAAACACATCTCTAGAAACATAGGTACCACAAAACCATCCAAGTTCTTTAACATGAACCCCTACTTGCCTAGGGTAAAGAGCCAGCTGCTTACAGGGAAATGCCCGCCATCCTTTTCTTGAATTTCCATGTATGCACCCTGAAAATTACACTACAAAGGATTAGAAAACCGGTGCAACAATATCCAATAAATGACTTGTATACTAGTCGTGATTCCTTTCTCAATGACAGGCGCCTAAAAACATCTTTCCTTGTCAGCAATCAGTTAATCCTTGTTGCCAAATACACACCCCATTCTTAGAAGTAGAATGTCTTAAGCATCAAGGAAGAAAGAAACAAAGACAAATACCTCCTAGGTCCTTTCCTACTTTGGAAGGTTCAAAATGCAAAATTCAACTCACCGCCAGACTTGATACTGATTAATAACGGCCGTATGTGTTCCCAAAATCTTCACGCCTTTGGCGCTGGAATTCACCATACCCTTCAGGTGGCCTTGAAGCTGAATAGTTATCGGCAGGGTACTGGTGTCTGCTTCCAGAATCCATGGATAAGCTAGATCCAGCATACTGCAGATTCCTGGAGGATTGGTCGTACTCAACCAAAGATGGTTGGCTATATGCAGTCTGTCGTGTTTGAGACTGCTTTTGAAGAAATGCCTGCCATTGTTTCAAGTGCTCAGTCCTTGTATCAGCCAGCTTCTTCATGTAATCCTCTCTAAGCTGCCTTATGCACTGCATATAATATGTGCAACTATTACACCAAGAGCGTGTCATTGAATAAATAAGTTTTGAGCAAGTTCACGCAGGCACAGAAAACAGTAGATGGTTGTTTCATGCAAGAAAGAAAAAGAAATGGATAAAAATAAAAGAATACTAAATCATGAACCATCAAATAAGTATTTCATCTCAATTACTCGGGGAAACTCACATCAATGCTAGGCTGAACCAAGGGACATTACTGTCACATTTATGAATCTCCCATATGACTATCAGCTTGCCTTAATAAAATCAGAATACATAAAACTAAGTCAAACTACTGGTAGGACTGGTACATACTACATATGGATAGGTACAAACTGCCATTAAGAACGGTATAGGTTATAGAACAATTTGATTATGTTAAATATGATTTGATGACTACCCATCCCAAAAGATATCCTCCCTTTCATATGTGAGCAAGAGTGGATTCAGTCCAAGCCCAACTTGTGGAGTGACTTGACTAAAAGGCATATAATTTTTTACAATAGAGAAAATGTAGGAATCAACTACAAAGCCAACTGCACTGTTATCATGCTACATTGAAATGAGAAATCACTTAAACCAAATTTAAAGCAATTAGAAAAGGTCCGACTTATGAATTATGAACAATATGCTTCCAATTTTAACAGATCTAGCCATTTAGGCAGGCCTTCATTAAACAAGTTCAGGGATAAAACCAGCAAATGTGAATCAGTACAATCAAAATGTACCTATTCTTAAGCACCCAACAACGTTTTGGAACAAGTATTAAACATGTATTAATCTGCAGTATTGAGAACAAAAAACAGCCAATAAGGCCTCATACATGGATCTAAGATAAGGTCTCACATACTGAAAGTTGATATGCGAGCATTTCAGGATTCTGAATCAAAACGGTAGCAAAGCAGTTCACAATTCAAGCATTCAACAACAAACGAGATTTATTTATCACTTCTCTTCTCAACTTTACCATTCAATTCTCTCCTCCCAACTCCACTTTTCCATTGATTCTTCTTTATCAGCAGTTTCCTTCATATTCCATTTGGCCTTACCTTCTACTATGATCAACATGCATAATGCATATTTCATGCAAACAAATTATTTAAAGAGGTCAAGGTTGTCAACTCTGATATATGAACTGGGTCCATGGATAAAAATTTGGATCAGTTACAGCCAAGATAAATTGAATATTTAGCAAAGCTACTGAAATTAGTAGGACAATATGATTTTGAACCTTCTACTAGGGCTTTCTTTAAGGATGGAGAAGTAACCTGGCAGGACAGGTCAATGTAGGTTAAAGAGGGTTTTCTTTGAATATAAATAATCATCCATTTATTTTTGTATATTTGAAGTAGTTTTGAAGTATCGTATATTCACAATCCATCTAAAGAAGCAGAAGCATATTTTAATAGCTCAAGTCATGCATTTATTGCATTATTTGAAGCAGCATTAAAGAATGTATTAAATTTCTTCTTTAACAGCATCAGATTAGGAAGAAAAACTACTAACAGGAAGCTAATAATTAACATGGAAACAAATTGAACACAACAGTGTTGAGAAGCATATTCATGTAGATTAGGAGATAATCACTACCAGAAAACAAAGGTCAATGTCTTTCATGTACATATGACAACTGCAAACGTGAAGGGATTTCTTAATAGACGCACAGTTAACCAATATGCTTAGATGATACCTCACGGTGCTTGTAGTTCTCTTCATCCTCTTCTTGAGCTCGTATTCTTGACAATTCTACAACCTCTTCCTTAAATTCCTTTTCAAGATCTTCCAAAGATTGAGAGTAACTGTGCGAGTCATATTTATGCTCAGGAAGGGAATCTGTTCTCCACCTCTCAACATCCCAGCTACCTTCATGCAAACCCGTAAAATGATTGCGCCCATCAAAAGATCTAAATGTGTCCAGTCCAACATCTGGACGAAGAGGAGACTTTGAGCGTGTTTGGCGACCTTTTCCTCCATCATTAGGATAAGCTTCGGGAAATGAAGAATATGTAAGCAATTCCAGACTATAAATCCAGACTTGTAAGGTAGATTGATGCTTTATCTAGAGAGTAGAATATGTTTGAAGAGGGGTCAATGCCAGAACGATACACAAATCTCAAAGGGTAATCAAACCATAATAGGCTGTCCTTTCAATAAATCAGTCTGACCCAGAAGCACGGAGAAAATCACTTCATAATCGAACACATAAAGCTTGAACTTACCTCTTGCTGCAAAGGACAAACACCAAATTATTTCATGATCAAACATAGAGGATAATCTCTTAAATAATCGTCAAACCAGAAAGAAAACTAATGCATGAAACAATATGTTTTCAGGTACCAATATCTCTGCAACTGACAGAAAGAGATCCATTCCCTACCTCTTGGAGAACCCCTAGATATTTTATGTGGGTCTTGACGAACATGTTCTTCAGCCGGCCTTTCCTGATTGACACTCCTGCTTGGGAAGCGTGATGCACTTCTAGGGCTAGAATGAGACCTTTGAGATTCAGAACGTCTTAGCTGTGTAGACTTTGGACTTCCATGAGGTGATCTAATCTCATTTCTGTTTGAACTACTAGGGCTTCTCTGTCTATCCTTGCCATCCTGAATTGTTTTATGAACAGCATCTACCCCTTTTGCTAAAATTAATCGGTCTTTCCCACTAACAAATAGAAACTTCTCGTCCATTTTAATCTTACAGCCAACATCCATTTCAATTTGATTTATCACCTTCTCAGAGAAAAGGGTTCTCACATTCTTGTCTCTAGCAGGAACTCTTTCAAAAAACTCTGCAGATTTACGGCTTGCTCCAAGTGTTGATGGACATCCCTAAAGGAAACATGGTAATAGAGAGGATTAGGTCTTTTACAGCATAAAAGAAAAAGAAAAATAGAGTAAATGTCTGGCTTCCTTAAATATAACAGAGCATGAACTTGAAAATATTTCCTCAACTTCTTATGTATACCACATGCTGTGAAATGTTATATTTCTATAATAAAGTTAGATATGTAGCCAAAAGCTAGAAACCTTTAGAAGGTTATTGCTAAAAGAAAAAAGATCCATAAAACTAAAATTTCTGTATTCTCCTTCCACTATTGCTAATTCTTTCCATAAAGACTAATTTTAGTGAGCTCAGTTTGCCAGCTACAAAAGGAAGAACTAAAGGAGGAAAAAGATATGTACACCCATTGTTAGTAAGCAGATGATCATATTAATTTTGGGTTGTTCAAAACAGCATACCTGCTCTTTAGAAATAAGAAGTGTGTCAGCTAATTATGTTTATGAAAAAAAATGAATGGAACAAATTCAGGTTAACCAATGGTTATGTAGAGGAGGAAAACGTCATGATAAAAACAAGTACACATTTTAAACCAGCTTTTGTTCAGCATAAGGTGCCATAAAGGAGATATCATGGTTTGCATGACTCACTCCTCTTCTACCCCAGCTTTTCTGGATACCTCCTTAAAAATAAATAATTTAATATTGTCAGTCAACATAAGAATCTATTGAACTATTCTTCCTATAAACAAAAACAAGTACATTTAAAATAAAAGTGTTTGATGCATACCAAAGAGAGAACATTTTGGTTTCACAGGGTAGAATAAAAAGCAAAGTAATTGGGAATTTTCTGTCAAACAAGATCAGTAGTGATACCACATTAAAGTTTGACAAACTCATCTGCAAGTTGGATTCCCTTGTAGCAACATCTTACCCAAATTATACAGCATACCTGAGTAAAATGGCCCGACTCCCCACAAATCTTGCATATCATTTCTTCTTCTTTTCTTTTCTTCCAATTTCTTTCAGTTGCCTTAGCTTTAGCCTCCCAAACCTTGGCCTCTCTGCTTGTAAAATCAGTTGGCACAGCATTAGGATCTCGAGGTTCATCTTCCTCATCAGAATGACTACCAGAAAGAGCCCTCTTGTTTGTATCTCCTTTCTGTGTGGTTGTATCAACTTTTGATTGCACTGGACCAGTATATGCCTTCCCATAGATTTCATTAAAAAGCTCATCATCTATTTCAGGGCTTGCATGTCTGGCCATTTTGACAATCCAACGAATTAAAGCCTGAATCACAAATAAGTACAGTTATAATCTTCATTTGACATTTTCCAATCATCATTCTTCAACAAAAGTAAAATTGCTCTGCCTGATGACAATTGAATGACTGTAGTCACCTGTAAGATTATTTCCATCTCATAACACCCCATGGAAGCTTGCACAGAAAAAGCTAAAAATATATAATGAAAGCCAAAACAATGACTAAAGAGGTATTCAATTTCTAATAGTCAAATGCAGCTTTGTTTAATTTTTAACCAGCTTTAGTAATACCTAACCATAACATTATGCTATATCCTCAAAAGGTTGGGAAATTTTCAAATTTTCCGAATGGTTTTCATTTGGGTTAATTTTTAGCTTTAATAAGTGACTAATTTAGGCAGTAAATTAGAAGGGTAAAATAGGCAATTTGGTCCTGCATAGGGAACAATTTAACTACAAATGAAAAACCTTGGGGTGCTTTGACATTAATTAATTGTTATAGAGTAGCCTGAACAAATTGTTAAACATTGAATGGTATT
>JBBMJZ010247476.1:0-18857 GCA_037833815.1 Zingiber zerumbet
CAAACCAAAATCTGAAGCACGACTGATATTGAAACAAAACAGAAAAGGCCAAATTTGGGAATTAGGAAAGAATACATGCATTAATAAATGCTAATGGACTAAAGATTTAGCTGATAAAATGTAGCAGATATTCAAACACAAATTATTTTGCAATCAACTCAAGAACACATTTAACCTCTATTTCTAACAATAACTAAAGCCTATACATTGATTTCAAAATTGTTTACTTTGTTCTTCACCTCTTAAAGTCCGCTCAAGAGGTTAAGATACAGTGGCTCCTAATGTTGAACTACAAAGTATTATTCCATGATGAAATATTTATGTTATGCCAAAAAACAAAAAAGGGCCAAGGTTTCAATTACCATAAATAATAAGATTGCATATAGATTTGCTGGCGGCCAAGGTTTCATTTACCTTTTATAGACATGCATAATTGCTAAACTGATCCATAGTTAATTTAATTTGCCAGCAGCCTACTCTTGAATTAGTTACAGTGAATATAATATCGACATCAACAAACCATGACAGTCCAAACTATTTGGCGGTTGACAATATATATTTATCCCTCAAAATATAGTTATAAGTAAACATTTGAAATAATTTTAATTGCATTAAAGTCTTTTTGATCTCTATCACTCACAGTCTGCTATAATGGGCTCAAATTGTCTAACATGTCCTCAGTGTCTTAAGCTATTTGCTCTCATACTATAATATATTGGTGGCGCACCTAATTTCCCATGGTTTGACACTAGCTAACTTAATCTCATAGCAAGACAAGGTAACTATAGATGTGTGTAATATTCTGAACTTAATTATCATCTAATAAAAAAAATTCTCATTCAATCTAACAAGGTCCTCAAACTAGAAAAACATTGACACATATCAAGCTAATTCTCTTAGCAACACCCCTATACAGTTTTATCGAGAGAATAAAATTTCCACAAAGTTGATAGATTCTTAGAAAAGCTCTTTCAAATACCTGCCATCCATTGGCATAGAAGAGACAGTAATATCAGCACCACTTTGTCGATGACTCTGAAAACGGAAATAACTACATTATGAAAATTTTCAACAATTATAAGAGTTAATGGCAATTACTTCAATCTTTACCTGAATTAAGTCCATATAATCCATGCGGTATAAATGATCTCCAGATAAAATAAGAACATCGTTGATATACTTGGCTTTGGCATCCTTTAAAGTATAACACAGCAAGAATTGAAGATTAAGTAGTAGAATAGAATCAAAAGACGTCAACAGGAAGGAATGAGAAGGAACTGTCACTTTAAGTGCCTTGGTATGTTGGGATTGATTGGACTCCTTGAATTCTTACGATGATTAATACTAATGAAAGTATCAATCTCAAACAATTTGCACGATATCAGGACTTTGTATTATTTCAATTCTTTTTGTTATTGTCCCTATTACCAGCATTTGCATATACCATGGAGATTAATGTCATCATAAAATCATTTGATATGACCATCTATTCTAGGCTTGCATCTTTGTTGATTTGGTAATATTTTCCTAATAAAACGAAATTGCTTCAATGCTGTAAGAGGGAGAAATACTACTTCCAACTAAACAATGTGCATTGGTATTCTAAAGAGATAAATATAAGTAATAATCAAAATTTTGGTTTCATTTAACATGAATAATGGAAGAAAAAAATTAACTAGACCATATGGAATTGTCATACGTCAAAAAGCCAATGAAATTGTCGAACAGCATCAGCGGTGCCTTGAAACCATCTCTTTCCATGCTCACCAGGAGTTTGAGTGGCTGCTAGCACCTGAAGAATAATATCAAATAGAAAAGTTAGCATCTGGTGTAACTGCAACCTCCCAGGTTACCATACTCCAAAATTGAAATTATTTGTGGTTCATATAGTAAAAATCAAACCAGATATGGCAATGTTAAAATTCTCCTATTGTTGAGACAATACTAATATAAATCGCTAAAAGAAGATGATCAATTTCTCAAAGTCTCCAGTATACTTTTCTCATTTGAGAAAATAATAAAGGAGTTCGTATATAGAATAAAACTAATAGTAAGCATGAAAAAAAGAACAGTTCTCATTTGAATACTGCTATAAACTAATATCGAATCAACTCCTGCAATCACTTGTATGGATTACCAATGAGAAAACTCAGAATAATCATCGTAATGTACCTCAACATAGCCATCTCCAAAGCTTACACCATTGCCTAAGTTGTACGCCCGTGCAATATGTCTATTCAACGATGCAGAATTGAACTGAGTTAGAATGTACACTTTATTGATTCCGCTGTTGATGCAATTGCTCATTGGCACATCGATCAACCGGTAAGCACCTCCAATTGGCACCTACAGATACAACATTTACGTAAGCTTTAAAAAAAAAGAGTATGATTTGCCACGTTTGGAAGTGCTAAAAAAGGAGCATAATCGAAGAGAATCATCCTCACAGCTGGTTTGGCCCTCTGCATAGTAAGAGGGAAGAGACGGGTTCCAGCTCCCCCGCCAAGAATAACCGCAACGACGGACCCAGGATCAGTCCGCCCTAAATCCAAATCTTCAATCTTCAAAAAAAAAAAAACAAAAGACAAACATTCGGGTTTCGTCATTGATAAACTCGTGAAGGCCATGGAAGACCTAGGTAAACAGCGATTTAACCTAAAGGAACCACATTTCTTAATTTGATACCTTGGCATCCATTTTCAGATGGCTCGCCTTGACGGGCATGTGGGCGAGGGGACGTTTCTTGGTGGTCATGGAAAGAGATCTCCAATGCCGCCAACCCAACCCGCTCCCCGTGCCTTGCCCTTCTATAACATTCCAATCAATCGGCCGCCACCGTCGACGGCACGGTAGGCGAGGGGTGGTTGTCGAAAGAGCCATTCCGCTGCAGTTAACGCCAGCTGCCATTGGAGCCTCGCCGAAGAGCAACGAGTAGGAAGGGAATGTGGTAGAGGCGGAGAAGGGAAGGCAGGTTGATCCGAAGTTGCATAGGGATGGAGAATAAATAGAGGAACTCCGAGGTTTGCGTTAATGGAGATGGTCGAAGCGGCCACTTCAATCCTCTGCTCCATGCAACGAGACTTCGTCGCCCGCATCACGCGGCATATAAATTAATTAATTTTTAAACTAAAATTTAAATAAAAAGTAAAACATTTTCTTTTTTTTTTTAAAAAACACTTTTTCTTTTTATTTTTAAAAAGATTTTACTAATTATTATTATTATTATTATAAAAATTTTTTCATTTGTAAATAATATTAAAAGAAAATCCTATTCTTATATGTTATTATCTCCAAAAGATGAGAAAAGGCCTTTTAATTGGTTTTAAAAATTCATCAATTTTTTTATCTAAATTATTTTTTCAAAGGTATTAATATTCTATGTGAATGAGTCGAAATTCAAATTGATATTATTAATTAATAATATTTATAATCAGGAAGCATTCTATTCATAAATTATAACAGAAAAAAGCGAAATTTTATGTTAAAAATATTATAATAAAATTAGCAAAAAAAAAAAAATAATGTAAAAAATGGGAATTTTAATTCTTGTTCCTGTGAGTTATTGCAGCAACCGTTGGATTGATATCGAGCGGTGACCTTTGCTTCTCGTTTCTGTCCCGCTAACCGGAAACTAAGCCCTAGCGTAAACCTTAAAACGGAGTCGCTCGCTGTGATCGTCTAGCTGCCGTGCTGTCCCTTCGAAAAACCCTCCCCCCTCCTCCTCCTCCTCCAACTCGGCATCACTCCGATGGGAAGTACTGCGAACGGATCGTGCGCTCCGACGGAGGGAGTGGCTGCCGCCGGCGCCACCGTGGACAAGGAGGTTGACTTCGCTAATTACTTCTGCACCTACGCGTTCCTCTACCATCAGAAGGAGATGCTTGCCGACCGCGTGCGTATGGACGCGTACTTTAACGCCGTATTCCAGAACAAGCACCACTTCAAGGGAAAAGTTTGTTCCTTTCCCACTTTTTCTCGTGTTTTTGTCCTGCTTTGGCTTAATTAGCCCGTGTTTGGGCGTGTGAAATTGGTAGTTTAGCTAATTTTATGATTTGGCGGTGGGGAAAAGGTTGTGTTGGATGTCGGCACAGGAAGCGGCATCCTTGCTATCTGGTGCGCGCAAGCCGGTGCGAGGAGGGTTTATGCAGTCGAAGCTACAAATATGGCGGTGCATGCTCGTGAGCTTGCCAAAGGAAATGACGTTGGTGATATTGTTGAAGTTATTCAAGGGTCGATGGAGGAGGTTGTGCTTCCGGAGAAAGGTTGGCCTCATGTCTAAAATTTGTGATACACGATCAGTTTCTCTGACTGGTCTGATTCGGTGCTTTTTGGTGGATTTGTCTTTTGATTGTGATCTTTTGTTATGTCAACAGTGGATGTTATCATCTCTGAGTGGATGGGATATTTTCTTCTCAGGGAGTCAATGTTTGACTCTGTAATATGTGCACGTGACCGATGGCTGAAACCTGATGGAGTAATGTAAGCCTAAAATCTTTTAACTTTCACTATCTTTAGGACACTTCTACGCTTCTAATAGAAAACTAAGCATAATACCCATTCTCTTATATTTCTAATTGTGCTTGTTTTCAGAAGGACTGATTAGAATCAGGTCTCATTCATAATGTTAAAAAGGAACACTAAAAGAACCACACGTATCCCCTCTTGGATTATTGGCTTTCTCCTTTAGAATTAAATAAAACCTGGTTTAGAGTACATATCTTAAGAACTTTCAAACATTGTTTAACCTGAATGCAGATGAAGAACTATTTTCACATCTTAATATTGTGTGAATATTGGTTGTGTGAATCTACTAGACTACTAGTACAACCTTTTGATCTCCAGCCTAATTCCCAAGATAGATATAATCACATAACTTTTCAACCTAGAAATGGCATATATTCATTCTCATGTTTCCACTAGAGATTATTATTTCATTTATCATCTTATTTTTCTTGAAGATTTTGTTGGGATGCCTGATCTCTTCATCATATTTCATTCATTCAGATCAAAAGGAAATAAATGCTTAACTTGTGGGTTAGAAGTTAATGCTCATTAATAAGTATTGGTTATCAGCTTAAGGCCAACACAAACAATTTAGCAAAAATTGATTTCGCTAAAATATGGGCTCTGAAAGTGCAATTATTTGATTGTTTTGTGGATAGAAAATCAACGGTTTCTTGCAAATTTAGCTCATTCTGCCGGATACAGTCATCTAATTTCCTGGATACTTTGTAGTTTTTTCTAAAGTTTCCATTACTAAATTCAGTGACCGCATTTAAAGTGAACAGATAGTCTCACAAGATAATTTATGGTTTTGGCATTTGATGTAGTGCAATGGGAATGGGAACAAGAGCTGCAATGCCAATGACATGTGCAAGTACAAAAGTAGAGAAAGGAATATTCTTCTGTTAAAGTTATTTTATACTAACTATTAAATTCTGGATAGTCCATGTCCTGCCTTGTCGGTATGCATGGAATACAGTAAAAAAAATGGGAGTTGGGGGTTTCTAGTTAAAATGAACATCTGTTCTATTTGTTTTTCTCCAAGTTAGATTTATCTTACTTTTATAATTTGGAAAAGATAAGGGTGAGAATACATCGTTGGCTATTGTTGTTTCTATGATTCTTTGCAAAAGTTTTTATGTTAGGTATTAACATGGGTATTCTTTTCTAAAAATGTTTTCTTATCTATGAAAGTATTGAATCTTGCCAAAAGTAGTTGATGTGACATCCTCATTGAGAAAGTCTGTGAACTTTTGTAAAGATTATTACGACTCAAATACAGTCAACTACCATAAGCTTTCACTAGGATGGTCTACATTTGTGTTTAATGAGAAGCTATTTGTGCCAAGTTTTGTTTACCAATTTTCTCATTAAACTCATCTATCTAGTGGTTAATTGCGTTAGATAGCTTGCTAGGATTAACATTAGACAATTAGTAAATGGATACTCACCCTGTTTTGTCCAAGGTAATCCCCAATTTCTTACATTTAAGACCATACCAGGGGGTATTCATGCTTCTCAAATGTGGCAAAAAGGTGATGATAGTTTGAGATAGTGAGGAAGAAATATCTAGTTTTACAAATAGTTGTAATCATAATTGCTATGCAAATGGATTATCTAATATCATTTTTTTTCCCCATCTGTTGCACTATGTTATTTAAAGTATCAAGATTGATAAGTAGTATCAAGATCAGATTGTTATTAAAAGAATTGAGATTAATAAGTAATAGCAAGATCAGATTACAAACATAGTTATTCTTATTTGCCTAGTTAGTCAAAAAGTAACAGCCCCTTTTGATAAAATTAGATCTTCTTTTACATATGTATCGTTGGTGTAGGTGTATGGATTCTATTATTTCCTTTGTTTTGCTCCGTTTCTGAATTTCAAGTTTGAGTTTATAGCTTTTGCTTTTTTCTTATCTGAACTAATATTTTACAGTTAAACTTCTCAAGTGTAAGCTTCGCTTGAATCTTGATCACTTTCTTGTGTAGGTATCCTAGCCATGCTCAAATGTGGATGGCACCAATCAGATCTGGTATAGGAGAAAAAAAAGAAAATGATCTTGAATCCGCAATGAGTGATTGGGATAACTTTGTTGAAGATACTGAAAGCTATTATGGGGTTAATATGAATGTGCTGACAAAACAATTCCGGGAAGAGCATGAGAAATACTATTTGAAGGTACCATTTACCAAGATAAAAATCTCCATACTAACTTTGCTATAAGCACTTGTTGTATTTAAGGAGAAAATAAGTAGGCTGCCATTCTTATCCATCACATGAGAAATCCAACACAGCTGGGATTATGCTTTTTTTGTTAGGTCAAGGGTGATTGTTACTCTTTTATCCTTTGAAATTGAAAATTTATATTTTTGAGTTTAATGATTTTTTTGTTTTAGTGAACTAGAAATTAGTGTTTTTAGTTATTTAATAGGGGTCTATAAAAATGAATCACGCATCTAATGATACTGAATTCAGTTTAAAAAAAACCCATAGTAGGTTGTTAGTTATCTTCATTGTGAAGGCAATATTAAAGTAGCTCTATTTCCAGGAGGATCAATGATTATATGGAAATTTACACTTTACAATTTCATTTGTGCTGAAAATAGAAGTAGCAACTATAGTGATCGCACTAGCATATGAACTAGTCAAAATATCAATGATTTGGATATTTGAGTGGAATACAATTGTAATTATAGAAACAATAATGATAATGGTAATCCTGTCAAAAGTTCAGACATGTGCAGGCTCAATCTGAATCACATTATAAACAATTTTTTGGTGATAAAATCAATGATTTATTTGTCAAATAGATTAATTTTTTAATAAATCTTACATCATAGTTGGTCGTTGTATAACTTTGAACTAAATTATATAAAATTCTTTTAAAAAAAATTAAATTGTTTTCTTTTACATGATTTTGTATTAGCAAAAAATGACATGCAATTTGATAGCACTGTATTATGTAATTTGATTTGGTTGGACAAAAACAAATTGAAGCAACCTAAACTTTGCTTGACATAAATACATCCTCGTTGAGTCTCATCCAATACCAAAATGTGCAATATTTACCTAAAGTAGTTGCCCATTGTCTTTTTTTATCTAGAGGGTTTTCACTTAAAAAACCCATGGGAGTTTTAGATTCCTTTTGATTTTAAGTCCCAATTCCAATCCATCTGACATTATATATCTTGCTTGTGCTTGGTTTGGGTAATCTCCTAACTGTTTGATCAGGGTGGTTCCTTGTTCTCAATATTTTTGACACAAGAAACGTTGTTATGTGATATTCATATTGATATACTCTGAAGTTTGTTTTTCTAACTCTTTGAATCTCAATGTAAGATCTTTGGCTTAAAACAGGTATTTAATTTAAGTCCTATTGTAGTTTTAATATTCTCTTAATAATCTTACAGACATCATTGTGGTGTAATCTTCATCCTGAACAAATTGTGGGCACTCCAGTGGTTATCAAGCAAATTGATTGTTTGACTGCTACTGTAGATGAAATTCGCACAGTTTCCTCAAAGTTCTCGTCATCTATTTCTGTAGACAGGACAAGGTTGTCTGCCTTAGCTGGGTGGTTTGATGTTCACTTCCGAGTATGAACCATTAGCTATGTTTTAGTAGATTTCTTTTAGATGCGATAGATATTCTAATGTCTATGCTATTTAAATTACTTCAGGGTAACCCACAAAATCCTGCATTGAATGAAATTGAGTTGACCACAGCTCCCAGTGTTGAGAACTCCACACATTGGGGTCAACAGGTTTGTTTGTGTTCAAATTCACCTTTTTTTTCTTGGTTGAGTTGTCATTTTATCTTAGGACATTTTAAGATTTTCTTTCACAGAAGTTGGTTATTTCATCCTGTGCAAATAATATACATGTTACAAGCCCTGGTGATACCAACTTTTCTTCAAGTGATTTCCAGTGCATATAAAACTGGGTGGGTTTTGACTAGTACAGCTTGTTCTGTAAAAAACTCTTGTGAATTTAAGCACAATGACCTATAGGTTATATACAATCTAATTGGCTTTCAAATTATTTCCTATTAGGCTAAAATGACACCGGTCATCCTCGTTCATTCTTTTGATTAGACTAAATATTCCATTCGGTCAGTGTCAATGAAATATACTCAGCCAGATGGGAAGACTGTGATAACTTAAGTGTTCATAGTGTCCACAGGATTGATTGATTGAGATGAAGTGACAAATTTAATGACATGATATTTATAGGAATTCTTGATGCAATGGAAGGAAAGACTTTTGCCCTATTCATCTTCTTTTTAAATAAAAATAAAATCAAATTAGATCTATTATTCTAGGGATTGCAGTAGATCTGCCACTCTAGTTTGGTACTATCTGACCCCCAAATCTGAGCCAGAGTAAGTACCCATTACTCGAACCTACCTGGTAAAGACTCATCCCATGTTATTCTTCTATCTGATCCTATCTGAATATGCAGAGCTCTGATTTAAATGTGTAATATGTGAGTCTCCATGAATAAAATAAACTTAAATTTGATCAGAATACCATTTGTCCGTTCAAATACCTGAACTTAAGTGCTTTCAGTAGCAGAAAATGCAATCAATGGGCTTAACTAGTCTTCTTTTTTTTTTTCTGAATTTAGGTGCATTTTACCATCATTCTTTTTTATTGTAAATATTTGGCCAGGTATTCCTTTTGCAACCCGCTCTCAGAGTCAATGAGGGAGATGTATTCGAAACTTCCTTTTCCATGCATCGCTCGAAGGAAAATCATCGGCTCATGAATGTAGATCTAACATATGAATTGAAGCCGGCATCTGGAAATCCAGTTCCTCCTCGCAGCTCCAAGTACTATGTAGAATGAGGCAAGGTTCAAACAGTTTTAGGAACACAGGTACCTCGATTTCTCATTGCAAGCCTACACGTTAAACACTTGAATTTTGAATCAGAACAATTTTTGTTTTGTCTGTTATATTTCTCATCTTAGATACGCCGCGCCATATTTGACTGACATGTAACCTCTGGAATTTAAGATCAAACTTGGTTTAAGAAAATCAAATTACTTTCTTTGTAGCACACCATTTTATATAAGGCAATATTTATGGCCATTTGAACAAGACCCGAACAAGCAAAACCCAGTCTCACTAAATGCTTCTCCCAAGTTTTCATCTTTTATTGTGATTTTCCTTCCAAGTAAAGCATGTTTTCAATGCCTGCGTGTTCTGCTCGTATGTTTCTTGTACTATGATTGTTGTGGCTGTTTCTAACTTTATTTTTTTTTCAGAACTGCAAGGACTGTTGCCTCTACTGTGAAGGCAGCATTGCTGAGGTCAATCGAATGCGAGATGTGTGTGCATGATTTGTATTTGTTTAGGTAACACTTGCGATGCGTTCCTTTATTTCCTATTTAAGATTTTGTGTTTTCTGTTTTGAAAACAAGTGTGAAATTTGATTCGATAATATAGATTGTGAGTGTTTGTTGGAATGTGTGAATAATTCCTGAGCAAAGGTGAAGGCATTCTTGCTGGTGATCAGGCTGCAAGAAAAATAGCTTATCACACAGTTAAGCCACAAGCAGCTGCTTCGTAAGGGCAACAAGTTGTGTTTCGCATATTCTTCAAGTTATTAATTTCATTGACACAACAATTGTGTTGAAAAATAATTTTTATAATATAATGGCATCAAAAGGTTGTCAATAACAATTTGAAAACAGAATCTATTTCCTGATATAAATACTACTAATGTTAAATAATAATATACAAGATCAGCATGTGATGATACTTTTCACATTGTGAGTAAGACAATGATTGTAGCATTGAGTTTAGGTCGATAGAAATGCACGTCCCAAGTTTTCTGAAGTATAGCAAAATCACTTTAGCATTAAGATTTTTGACATAATAAAAAATATCTTATATATATGATGGCTGGTTTGGTGCATTGCTGTGTGCTTGAGGCACCTCGATTCAATCGAGGTGCCTAGCGCCTGAATCTCAATGCAAGCCTTTGGATAAAAATCTAGATGCATGAGTTTATATGTTTTTTTTTCAACGCTTTACTTTTAGAATTTAGGTTTTTCAATTAGATTATAATATTTAAATTAATTTTTAAGATTTTATCTTTAGGATTTAAACTTTCTAAATAAATTATAATATTTAAGTTAAAAAAAAATAAAAAATAAAAAAATACTGGCATTTACGGGATATAATAATGTGATCTTTTAATTAAGTTATAGTGTTTAAATAAAAAAATTTAAGATTCTACCTTTAAGATTTATACTTCTTAATTGGGTTAAAGCGTCTAAGTTTAAAAAAAAAAGCTATATAAGGTATAATAATATATTTGAGATTTATATTTAAGAAAATGTGTATTTTGAATTGAATCGAGACGCCTCGACACAAGAAAATGCCATAGAAGCCCCTCGCATTCTACGTAGGATTTTGATAAGTTTATCATGTGATGGTTTTTCTTAAAACCTAGTCACTTCTTAGCATCAGTTCTGTTAAGTCAATGACTATGTTTTCAAGTGACTCAGCAGTCATACCCATCGAGGACTGTTCGTTAACAAAAAAATATTCGTCGAGTTCAGCTTTAAATGGGAAGAGCCTAAGGACAGTTGCTTACCTTCCAGAACAACCAGAGCAAAGAATACCCTTGGAAGTGCCAAGAACCTCAAGGTTCTTCTGATCGAATGTCGAACTTAGGCCAAACCTCAAGTTACCTTAGTCGCAAAAACCCTTATTCAAGTTCGAGAACTGCAACGGTTTAAACTAAATCCCGCTGGAGTAAGCACCTCTGAACGCCTTCATCACTTGCTGCAAGCGCAATTATCGTTCAACGCCACACCATTGATCGAATTTGCAACAGCACTAAGGAACAAGGGGGGATGAGCAGCATCAAGGGAGTTCGAGTTGACAAAGTTTAACGAGTACCAACAAGCGCCATCCAATTCAAAGACTGAAAAACTCGAACTATTTGATTCCGTCGAATAAATATATATACATATCAACCCAACTGAAACAAAACAGCTGGAGCACGCCTGTTTCTTTTCTATATATACACCCTGTGCAAGGAATACGAAGAATTGAGCCAGTGCTTAGGGAATCATACAAACTGAACCCAAATAGCAAACTTGCAACTTGATGATGCCAAGGCTTCAGTTTTGAAAAGTACGTCAAAAGACTCTTATAGAATACTGTAGGATAAAAAAGATATCATACAAACTTGTGCAAACCCAATCTAAATCAGTGATTTATATATATGAGGTTTCAAGTGCCATACAGGGAGTAAATTCACTGGCTCCGTGCATGGTTGAACTGAAAATCTACGGCTGGCATAAGTAAATTGGCTAAAGAAAAACATGATTGTAAAAAAATAAATAAACAACTGATCACATAGCCAGAGCTAGTTTAACATCAGGAAATTATTACGCCATGATATATGCATCTTCCGACAGTGATCAGCCGCCCGCGAGCATGCTCATTTCATTGAGGAGACAAGTCTTGAAACAAGTGTACATACACAACTCAAGCTGCCTACATCAAGACAAGCTGGCGCCTACTTGCAAGAGTAATGAACTAAAATTATTCCTTGGCAATTTGTTTGACATGCAACTTCCCATCATTTAAATAGAACCTTAAACATGCAGAGGGCTGACGCCAGAAGCCCAACATTTCACCTCTCAAGCTCAGAAAAACATGCAAACAATACCTCCAACCGTTCGAGGATTCTCTGAACGACATGCAAGTGGGTCAGGAAGCCTACACATGGTTAAGTTAGAAAACTCTTACATAAACTGGAAAAGAATGAAGATAAATGAACCTGTCAATAAAACTACAAATCGCTGCACAAATATATGCGGAAGAAACTGCTCGGGTACACAAACTGTGCAATGAAGAAGATAAATGAACCTGTCATTCTAAAACTACAAATCACAAATCTTTCTGTACAAATATATGCAGATGAAACTGCTTTAAAATGTCCCATCTCAAAAAAAAGCCAATCTGTGTAGGTTAGCATCCCTGTCCAACTACAAGAGACAGATATAAGACCAGTTTCACAAGGGTACAAACATACAACTTACAGAGAGAGATCACCTTTTTTTAGGCAAATCCATATGAAAAACTTGGGAAGGTAATTCATCCACACAATCACAAAGCCTTGATATCTGCAACCTACATGGAGAATGGTATTATAATAATGCAATTTGAATGACTAAATCAAAACAAGAAGCAATATTCAAATATTTGTCAAGAGCGAACAGCTGGTATGCACACAGACATTTAGACAAATGATCATGGAAAATCTTTGTCGTTCAAGACATGCTTAATCCTTTTAATAAGTATCTTATGATTATTATATTGATGGAAATTTATAAGGACTTTAGGAACATATTTGCTGGAGTGAAAAGATGAGATCAAAGAGGAAAAGGTGGAAAGGGGATCCACATTGCAACTTACTGGGAAAGGATGATGGGAGCATGGCCATAAAATGAAGCCTGCTAACTGGCCTTATTATTAGTTTTAGCTATTTTTCAATTTTTCTCTAAAACCTCGTTTATTTTGAAGAGTTGCCTATGGCGATGTAACAATCCAGTTGGAAGGAAGTGTAAAATCAGAATTGAAGCACTGCATACAATACAAAGTTATTGAATGACCTAGCCTTCCTGTGTGAGTTAACAATATTCAGAAACCTGCTAAACTAAACTATAAGATTGACCTTTTAAATTCAAACACACTTTCTAAAACAGTTACAGAAATTTTGGGCACCTGAAAACCATCAAGGCTTTTACCTCTCACATTAAATTACCACATTTTATTGTTGTTTCCTACTCAGTAATCCAGCTATCAGCATGTTATTGGCACACTGGAATGATGGAATTGGAACTAGAAATGTTTAGAAACAAGGAAATTTTGTTTTCTGTATGCGGAAAAAAATTAAAAAATCTTAAGAATCATGAAAATTATTCCTCATCAATGCTGAAAGAATTTCATCAATTCATTGATTAGCATATCAATAGTAATAGACACTATCAGATTAATTCATATATTAAATTTTTATCATTTATTATATTCTCATTATCCATACATCTTACATTTTACAATTGTTAATACATAATATTAAATTTCCTTTAATAATTTAATTATACTAAAATACCAAATTATTATTATTATAAAACCTTACTTTATGAAGTTTGCTTGTCCACACTACAATCTCCCCTCTCCCCACGTTTACGTTCTCACAATTCACACAATCCCTTCCTTTTGTCTCCCTTACACAACGTCACTCGCTCCTACCGGTTCCTCCCTGACATTGGAACACCCTCCACTATTCTACCGTTGCTCCTGCTATCTTGCCTCTAGAATTTACAAGTTTCTGTTGCTTATTTTCTTCCTATCACCTTCAATATTTCCACCAATTTGATGATTTCCGGCCTTTCTGATAACATTAGAATTGGGCTCATTTGACTGAGATTTCCAAAAAAATCAGATCCCGCCCAACAACCAATCCCCTAAATAAATTGGATCCACATATGGATTGGCAATCTTACAACTATGCATGAAAAACAAACACATGAAACAATCACGTTCTATGTGAGTGGATATAGTTTATAATTGTCCCTGGTAAATGAGGATTTTCAACAAATATTATTTGATATATGCCTTGGCATAAGTAAAGGAAAGATGGTACAAAGTAATAATTTCCATAACTGCACGTGGGTTTGCAAAGTGCATAGTTATGAGCCTGCCAAAGATGTAACAGAAAATAGGGAAACATATCCATAAGAGTTATTATACTCTAAGATCATTCACGTCAGTTTCTTTGTAATATCTCTAAAATTTAGGATAAATCATCCACTTTATTAAATTTAGACAATTATTTTTTACTACACACCACATCAACTACTTTAAAATTTCCATGATCTTTATTTTTTATTGTTTTCTTCTCTCTTCCATTTTTTCATTATTTTTTCTCTCTTCTTATGTAATATCTATTTTTCATTACCCAATTCATTCCCTTCATTTTTTCTCTCCCCCAAATTAAATGATATTTTAATGTTTAGGGAATGAATTCATTCACTAAATTTAGAGAAGTACTATTTATGAAATCTAAATTTAGAAAATGGATAGGGTAGCTGATGCAAAATCTTTTTTTTATGTAAAATGTATAATGTAAAATTTAAGGTAAATTTTATGTTTAGGGAAGCTAATGTGAATGCTCTAATTAAAAAATGTGCAAGAAAACTCAGAAAATTAGAGCAGAAATAAAATGTAAAAAAAAGGTGAATTTAACCCCGACAAAAATTAGTCTAATGGTTATGAACAAAAGCAAATAATAAATCCGAAAGTAAATATGATTGTGATTTGTAGCCCCAGCAAAATTATGATATTGTGATTGTAGTAACACTTCGTACCTTCCCTAGAAGCTATTTTATTTTATGTTCAGGATCAATGTGGCACATCTGATTCATATGACGAGGAGCTTTCACTGTCAGAGTCTGAAAATAGAGAGTATAAGTTCAAAAATGTACACAATTAAAACCAACATTATACAATAGCTACATATATGAAATATTCTCAATAGAGAAAAAAATCACTAATATAGCAATCTGACAGTAGAGGCTCTGCAATAAAAAGTATAAGTTTGTTCATATAATCAAAAACAAAGCCTAATTCAATTTTCTGTCTCCATAGACTCACAGAATGATAAAATATATAATAGTTACACATATCATGCATTTTCAATTGGAAAACAAAAAATATACTTAATTTAGCAATTTAACAGAATTGCGTCAAAATGTTACCGCTGTCAGAGGAGCCTGAATCACTGCTAGATTCACTGGAACTACTTGATCCATTTGCATCATCACCATTGTTCACTCCTGCAATAGCTAGGTGAGCAGGAGCATTCTTCTGGTCTACTCTTGCCAAACAAATGAGCAAGTTAGTCAACACAATATGAGAAAACAACCGATGACAATCAGAAAAATCCCTAAATTAGTTCCATACCTTTTTCAGTTTGCTGTACTGAAGAAGTAACAACTGGATCTGGACCCTGTCACGAATGAATAGAGGAACATATAACTAGGATTACTGAAGATTATATATCTCCAATTCAACTGTGAAGTCTTACCCCTCCACTTAACATTTCTTGGTTAAGGTGCTTTGCCTCAGCCCTAGCTAGCATTGCCAGCTCTGCCTTCCTTTTGTGCTTACTTAATGTCTTCTTATAATTTGAAACAAATCTATCAAGTTCCCAGAGTGTATCTGTGTCCACACTATCAATATCCACTTCAATCTCATCGTCATGTTGACTCAAAGCAAAGTTCCTCTTCTTAATAATTTCCACAACCAAATCCAACTTCTCTGCCGGCAGGCTCTCCAAGTGACGACTTAAAGTTTGCTTCTCCTTCAATGTCATCTCCCTCTTGTACAAGTCTTTAGCCTTTGGCTTCTTCAGAGGCACAGGCCGGCCAAAATTGTGATACTGATTATCTTCTTTTCTCAGATCAACAACAACTGGATGAACTGTGGAGTCTGACCTTTCAAGAGTTCCCCTAACAAGAGAAGCCCTTTTTCTATTGACTGAATATAACTGATGCAATTGATCTGTAAACTCGGTCTCAATCACAAACCACCTTTCCTCAAAGATGTTGGACAGTTGCTGTGCCATGACGTGAACATCCTGCCCTACGGAATTATATGTCATTGCATTCCGGAGAGTAAGTCTAACATCTGCTGCAAATTCCTCAGGGGTTTCATAGAAGTTATCAGCAAGGCGAGATTTTACAGTGCCAAAGTCCATTGGGTGTTTAATGATTGAGAAATAATCATAGAGACCAAGGGCTTCAACATCTACTGGTTTGTTGAATACCCATCCAAACCTGTGCTTCATGAGCTTCTCCAACAATGCCCGACAACTCTTGAAGGCACTAGAATATATTTTCTTCTCGGGTGATGTCTTGTAATCTGATTCTGCCAAATTCTTCTTGCTTTTGCTGGCCTTGGACTTCTTCAGAGATGTTGGTGGAGGAATCTTATCCTTACCCAAGATGAAATCTGAACTATGAAAGTATTGGTTGGCCTTAGGTGTCCTCTTCTCCTTCTGAAAGGACAATTCACTGACATTGTTCCTTGAACCAGCACCACGTGGCACAACAATGCTAAGCCGAGGACGAAAAGGGAGAAGAACAGGGCTGGTTGGAACCGCATCAAAGATTGCAGGTGCTCTCTTCATCGTCCCAGGTGTCGTTGCATGGTTCACTGAGAGTTGGGAACGAGCACCGCCACCAGCTGCAACAGGGGTAGAAAATATCTCATCCACCAGCATTGAGTCAGCTATGCTGTTCCTTGCACTGACACTAGGAAGCACAGGGATGTTGAACTGGGAGTGCGATGGAGGAGGGTCCACCAGAACAGCCTCAACAAGGGTTGGCGCTCTCTTCCTTGACATAGTAATGTTTCCATGGTTAGCTGAGAATTGAGAAGGAGCTCCACCATCACCATCCACACGCTCAGCAAAGAGCTCAGAGTGACGGGCCTCGAGCCTCCTGAAAAGATCCCTCACCTGACCCAGATCAGCAAGGAGCTTCTTCCGGATCTTCCGTACCTCCTGCTGTGGCGGCTCGTCTTTCCGGTTCTCCAAAGAGCCATTTTCGTGGAAGGCATTGGCCTTGCAGTCAAGCACGGCCTTTCCCTCCAGGCATGGAAGGATAAGACTGCAAGGCTCGTTATCCGACGAGGATCGGAGACTGACCTGAATCTGATGTACAGACGGAGGCTCCGCCGGAGTCTGCTGGAGCGAGGATTGAAGGTCGTCCTTGGTCTTTGTCGTCTTCGTCGTCGCTAAGGTTTCACGGGATGACGGCTGAGGGTTTTCATCCAAGGTTTTAACTAATGAGGACTGAGGGTTCTCTGCTAGGGTTTCACGGGACGACGGCTGCGGGTCCTCGGCCTCGGTCGGAGGGTTCTTCTTGGCACGGTTCCTGCGGGTATAGACCTTGCAATCCGCCCACCGGCGACCCTCACCGACTCCATCGTCCGGAGCAGCGGCAGCAAGGGGGCCGGAATCCATGCATCAAATGGAGAAGGAAGGGATGCCGGAGGCCCGATCGAGCCTTGCAGACGTTCGGGAGGGAAACCCCCGATCGAAAGGAGTGAGTGAGGAACAACGGAGGTGGAGAAAACCCTAACCCTAGAATCGCGATCTCACGCGCCCGCTCCCTCGCTCGCGGTAGTAATAACATGGTCGAAGGGGACGAGGATGAGGTGCTTAGGTCGGTTCGAAGCATTCCGGCCAATCAAAAGACTACGCGTCTCGTGTAGTACTTGAATTCACGAAGATTGTGGGACCCACGCGGAGCCCGTGACATTAATCCAATCACCTGTCAGGTAATCAGGATGTGCGTTTCGTTCTGGCACGTAGGGACGGACTTGGATCCGGCTGCATGTATTCCTCCATTTATTAGGCAGCTGGTCTGGTGATGGGTGAGATGACGTGGAGAGACTTGTTTATGGCGTCATCATGGCCACGTGGAATCTGTAGAGCTTCTGTTTGTGAAAGCAAACAATGGCTGCAAATTGAATCTATGAAATTTTATCTATGAATTATCCTAGTCCAGGAGCAGATTAGGAGCTACGGTCCCTGTTTGTGAAATTTTATCTGGACATGCGGCCACGGATTGATGGATTTTTAGGGTCTTCAAGGAACCGAATGCTCGTTAAACTAAACAATCAATACATCTGTCTTTTAATTAGTTAATATTAGGAAATAACATTTATGAATAATATTATAAACAGTGTTATAAATAATATTTGTTAGTGGCAAAGGTGATAACTCCACCACGGGGCTTTTCCAACACGATCCCATGTAGATTGAAAGAGCGGTAAATCATGAGGGTTATTTTAGCCTAAGTGGCTCATTTATGCAAGGGGGACATATATGCTAGTGGGGCATTCTTGAGTCCACTAGGATTCGACCCCCACCTATCGACCAACTCACCACGTAGGTACCAACTTTGTTCACTCGTAGAGGCTAACGTAAATATATAACATTCATAAATACTATTTATGAATCATATTTATCAATAAAATTTTTATCAATATATTAAATAAACATAGAAAGTTTCAAAATGAACAAACAAGTTTTAAATATAAAAGTTTAAAACAATCAAACAAGTTTGAATTGAGAACTCGATAACATCTAAATGAGCTAAATTCAAGTCAAGCTTAAACCAAGCTCGAACCAAACTCAAGCTCATAAAAAAGAAACCAAGACAAATTTGAACATATTAGGACTAAAAGAATTCATATATCTCCACAACAGTGTTTAAAAAATTCCTACTTAAGGCCGCCTGGGTGGTCGACGGTAG
>JBBMJZ010248589.1:0-18834 GCA_037833815.1 Zingiber zerumbet
TTAGTTTGACTATTATTAACTGCGTGGATTGTGATATTAACTGCGTGGGTGTTGGTTATATTTCTGTTATTATTCCGGCCGTGTTGGCCGAGGTATATGTGGCCCAGAGGGCTTGTAGAAAGTTTCAGATTGTCCGCCGTACAGGGGAGATGCTGCCGAAATTTCTTCGGACAGGGACTCCCCTGGGGCGTGACAGGATTAAACCTAATTCGTTGTAGACAATAATTAAGGTTGATACATCATTGTAGAAGTAAAAGTTCATATCGTATACCTTAGGATGGTCTACCTACATAAATATCCATTGAGGATAGGAAATCAAATATAGATTAGGTGTTTACGATCAATTAGGTGAAACTGAAGTCCTAGAATCACTTCACCCTTCACTCACTCCTCTGACTTAGCTCTCTTCTCTACCTCTTCCTTAAACCTCTCTAAACTCTCATTCTCTTAAGTTTATTCGTGACCACTTTTGATTCTCTAGATAATCTATTTTGTCATTCTAACTAATACTTGATTTACAGTTCTTATGGGATCAATATCTTTCATTATCTGATGGCATCTCCCTACACTTATGGATTGACCACCATATCATACCAAAAGGATCGGAATTCACTTTTTGCAGCTTTCAGGAGGAGACACAAGTTGCATCTTGTCTTTAGGTGTGCTCCTATTTATCCCACCATGCACATATGGCCTGTGTATCTGTATGAATTTCCCTTCATATCCATAGGACCTGTACTGGAGGGCCGCTAAGATAGCGGATCTATTTTTTTTTAGATGTACTCCTATTATGGAGACGGATCAGGAGTGGCTACCCATGCATCTGAGCATGTCCACCTACATGAGGATGCTTTGAGTCTTCAGACATTCCTACCATGGGACCTAGGTTGTGATGAAAGTCCGTCATCTTAATACAATACCTATGATTGACAAGGAATAATTATTTATTTGCGGGGGTTCGGATACCAGAGTATCTTCGGGAGGCTACGACTTACAAGTGCATGTGTTTCGGTCTATTGTTTACTCGGACCTGATGTTGTATCAGGCGCGAGTGGCACCTGAGACTTGTATTATCCATGTTGACTCATATATATACCTTCACACATTTACCTATAAAAAAATATTTTACAGCCGACTTATGATTGAACGAAATGAATGCAAAGACTATCGGTTAAAAAACAAGGTGATATCACTCTTCTGAAACGTTCCGTACATCAATTTCATAATAAATTATAAAAAAATATTTTATTCTAATACAATAATCCTTTGATAGAAAAGATGAGATGTCTAACAAGATATTTTACATCTATTAAAAATTAACCTCAAAATCTATTAAAGTAAACACTCATATAAATGTCAACTACATCAACCCATATAAAATATAAAATGAGGTCCAAATTTATTAAAATAAGTACTCATATAAATACCACCTGCATTAACTCATAGATAGAATATAGAATGAGGTCAAATGTGATGTGAAGATCGATTCACGGAAGTAGATTGGAAAGGAAGATCGTTTCAGTAATTAATATTTACATTTCTTATTAAAACAAAGTTGATAAAATGAATTTTTAGTTTGAAATTTAAGATATTGGATAAACCCATTATCTCTTGGTTCAAACTCAAGAACATGCATCCAACAAATTCTTGTATTTAAAAGTCCATAATTCATTAAGCAACCACATAGTTCCTGTTTATAATAGCCAAATAGAACACTAACTTAAACTGAAATGATCAATAATTCATTAAACTTTTACACAGTTTCTACTACAATTTTTTCCTTTTTAAGAATAAGATAATAGCAACTAGAATTCTAGAATTTCATATCCCAAACGATGCAAACACTATATCTTATGACATGCTATCATTTATTAGCCAAATGAGTTTCAAATGGTGTTACCGAACTGAATTCACTGAACAAAATCCTCGTGGTAGCTGTCACTAATCACGGATACGAACCTCTCGAGCCAGGGGAGCTGGTGGAGGTCTTTCACGGTATCCATGTAAGAATCAGAACATCGAGGAGAAGATTGCGGAGAGTGGTGGAGGTCACTTAGGTCGATTCCTCCAGAGAGAAACCTTTGTACAAGAGCCAATTGTGCTCTTTCTTGCTCGGAGTATTCATCTGTCAGGGCTGGCAGGGAGTCAAAAGACTCCCATGTCCAGAGCTCTGATCCATCGGTCGAGGGTGTTGCAGAAGTCTCGGGATTGTTCCCGCCCCAAAAGGCACAATGACAGGTCTGAATGCCATTCCTATATTCTGCGCCACACATGTAGCAGAACACATGCCCACACCTGCCGAGCACAAACAGAAAATTGAAGATGTCTGAGTTCATATCATGTCGAAAAAGTGTCGATCTACTTCATCTGAACAAGAAGTATCAAAACCAGAAAACACCAGTTTAAGCTTTATTCAACCTCTCCACATGTGCTAATGCTAATAAAGAAAGCACTGGAAAAGTTATGCATAAAAAAAACACTAGTAGGGCACTGAGAAACCCACGCCTAGCATGGGCCTGCAAACATGGCTGATCAAGGCACAACACAACTCAATTAGGGCAGGATCATGCTTAGCCATGGTCAGCCTGGACTTCCGTATAGAAATGTTTGTGTTATTCCTGAACACAAAGATGAACAATCCTCAACCAACTTTAAGAAACAACAGAAATCTGCTTGGTCAAAGCTAGACTTCTTATTGCCTGAGAAAGGAATTGTATAACATTCTTTTACTGGTGTGATTACTTGGCGAGAAAAGAGTCAAAAACTCATTGCAGGAGTTTCATGTTCAGTGGCATGACCATAAGGGTATGTTTCATATTATCATGGTATGTTATGGATCTATTGTGCAACACAAACCAAGCTCGGCTAAGTTTCTTTGACACCCTTGGGATGACACATATGTGCATAAATGGCATGGAGAACACCTTAACACAATGTTGGATGGTCAAACACAAAGGCAACGATAGCAAAGAGCTAATCAGATGGCTATAATGTCCAATTCAAGATCAAAATGATGATGGTATAGTGCATTTCAATACGTAAATTTTAACCATATTGGCAGATGCCGCTAGAGAAGTGATCCTTAAGAAACAAAGTCATAATAAAGCAAAAAAGAAAAATTAAAAATTGAAATTAAGACTAATGGTGCAGCTTATTGTACAAGGAAACTTCTTAAAAAGATAATATAATCTTAAGACCTGAAAAATTACAACAAACAACATGAAAACAAATCTAAAACTGTCATTTTAAGGGACAATATCACTTCATCTAATGTTCAATTTGGTTTGAGATAAATCAAATCTAGATTTGAGAAAGGTTCAAAGTTGTTCAGAAGTTCTTACAAATCCCTATAAAACATAAAATTGAATTGCTTAGGCTATGTCTACTTGGAGTGAGGAAGATGGTGAGAAAGGAGGAGGGATAGGGGCAAAAAAGGGAAGGAAAGAGGAGTGATCCAGAATTTACTCAAAAGTAGGGATTACAATTTATTCTTTCTCACTCTTACAATTCAATGACGTGGGGATGGGGAAAAAAAAATCTTGTATATATGAGATGGATTTTTATGCTTGCCCCCTCACTCCGCTTATCTTGCAAATATATTAGTTACAATTTATATATTTTGTAGATAATAATATATATTTTATTTTATATTTTTTTGCCTTACCATGAACTCAACTCGCTTCTCACATGATCCAGAAGTGGGACAGAGTGAGAATGGGAAAGAAGAATTCTTCACGTAACCCCCACTTTGCCCTATACTTCCTATGTAAAAAAGGGATGAAAAAAGATAGTTCAGTGCACGAAGCTCTCGATCTCGAGGAAGAGTCAGACCACATTGAGTCTATTGTACTTGATCTTACCCTGCATTACACGAGGTTGCTTCCACAACTCGAACGGCAGCAGCTTTACCATTGCATAAAGACTCCCCTTCAAGAACGGGATGGGAAGTTAAAAAAAAAAAAAAACTCATGGCCATCCCTACTTAATAGGGGCATAAAGGAAGGAAAAGAAATGAAAGATTTCATCTTTACTATCCTTCTTTAACATTTTTCTCCACTTATTATGAAAAGTAATGACAATGGTCAATGTTCATCTCTAGTTTGGCAATAGTCCAATAACCCATCATAGTCAAACCTTGGGTCGGCGGTGGTCCGGCCATGGTCCGACGATGATTGATGATGGCCCGGTGGCCATCATGGTCTAATGATATTGTGATGGCACACGCAATGATCTAGCATAAGATATGGTAAATGGTTCGATGATGGCCCAGCATCTAGTGGTGATCAATGGTTAGGGATGAATAAATGATACATTAATCGAGCATTTCCTTCTTTCTCTCCTACTCTATCTATTTTTGGGCAAAACCAATTTGGAGGAAAAGGGAGACTAAGGGATTCCTCCATAGTTTCCATCTCTCAGTAGCTTTATCAAAACAGGTAATTGCTCCTCAATCTTTCCCCTCCCTTCCCTTAGTTTCATTCTCTCTATAGCTTTATCAAAATAGGTAATTGCTCCCCATTCTATTCCTCTCCCTCCCCCTCTATTTTGGCCTCTGCCCTCCAAGTAAACACTGCCTTAAAGATTTAAATTTTAAGAAACATTCCACTTAAAGTTAGAAACTAACAAATTTATCCTTTTGGTCAGGTATAATGTTTATATTTGAACCTTTATCAGAAAAGCTATCTATGTTCCCTTTCACAAGCATGTCATTGGTCCTTGGGATACTGTCACAGTCATTTTGAAGTTCTTTCTCATTTTCTTCATTATTTTGCATTCGTGTATCCATCAAAATGAGTATAGACCATAAGCACTTTCTATGAGCTACATTCATACAGAAAAGTAAAATGCTATGTAATAAAACCTAAAAACGCAGTTTAATCCTTGTTGATAGTCAGTAAATGTATTAAAGCATTTCTGATGATTTCTGAATGGAGCCAATGAGAAACAACCTTGATTGAGATTGCTCAGTTCAATGGTCTGTGCAAACATTAGTTTTCAATACCAATAGAAGAACATGGAGACAGCAAACATGCAAGTAGTCCAGTTAGGTTCTGAAAGCAACTACCCTTATCATATGCATACCACAAGAGAAATATAAAGACTTTTTTTAACAACACTATGATGATTCTCCAAATCAACAAGCTTACAGGTGCAAGTATTCTTACAGAGTTCAGACCCTGCAAGAATTTGGCAAATATAGCTTTGAGGCTAATATGGTCTGCATTAGGTTTTCTAATTAAAACATTACTGTTTTTATTTTGACAACAATCTGCCTTGAAGGGTTGGCACAATTAACATATTGTCCATTTATCACAATATATCACACTATATTTCTTGAGCATTGACAACCTTGGTCAGTCATTTTTGAAAATGAAGGGTTTGCGATCTAAATAATCAACCAAATCTGGTAAATCTAGATGCCAGATCTTGTTAGCAAGATGGGATAGAACAAAGGATTGGAGACAGATGAAGGATGTTAGGTTTTGGAGGGTTCCAGGGCAAGAATGAATTTTGAGGATAAGGTGAGTTACATGCCAAAGTCAACGGACCTGAATCAAGTTTTAAAGAGATTGAATTCAAAGGGGGGTAAATTTTAAAGAGATTGGTTTAAAATGTTTGGGTTAAAGAGTTCACTTGTGGTATCTGTACAAAAAAACTACGAGGCACAGTCATGCCATGTGAAAGAGAAAAATGTGTGGACTTAATCACAAGGGAAAAGAGAAACCGTGTTGCTCCAAAACATGTCCAATTTTCCCCCTTAAAATACATGGTTCTGTCAAGCAATCAAGAATGAGAAATTTTGGCAAGTCAACTATACTTATCTATGTTAGAAAATGAATTTTATCACAAACATAGAGGATATACCAGCAGGTCATGTGATAACCCTCGTTTGTGTGCTGAATCATTTGCCCACATTGCTGGCAACGTCTATGCCTAGGGTCTTCTGCCAAGTCATTAGAACTAATATCCCTTGCATCTCTTTCAGATGCTGATAGGTTCTGATAATCCTCGCATGTCATCAAGGAATGCCATGGAACATGACAGTTGATACAAACATCTCTGTGACACTCTAGGCACTGAATGCGGTTGATATCTGATTGAGTTGAAGAACTTGCTCTAGATGACAAACAATGGCCAAGATGGAGTATTCCAGAGCAATTGCGGAAAGGGCAAAAGAATGTGTCTAAATTCTGAACATCCTTCATAGCTCTCTCTAGTAATCCATATCTATCAGATGAGAGAAATGACTTGCATTCAGTGGTTGAAATCAAATGTCTGCATTTTACGTGAGGGCACTTAATAGGAATCTTTGAACACCGCAATTCACGAACAACATATATGATCATGCAATCAGGACAAATTTTATGGGAACAATTCAGCTTTAACATCTTTGAACTTTCCTTCTCCTCACAACACATGGGACAAATGTCAGCTGACCAGTCACCAATTGCTTCTCTGGCCAAACGCAATGGCCTCTCTAGTTCATAACTCGATACCAGCTGTATATCAAAGTCTTCAAGCTGCTCAACCAGCTCTAGGATTCTGTGTCCCAAAGCTATCAAAAGTTGGTGGCCAAGAATTTCCGTTTCTGCAATCTGTTAAAGAAATTAGACAGTCAAAATTAATAATCTCACCAAGAAAGCTAAATTTTTCCATCATAAAGAACAATTATAAACAATTTTCTATAAAATGGCCTATATAACAAAATACTTCATAAAGAAATGAGACGTGTACTGATTTATCTGTTACACAAGGGATCAAAAACAACATAAGAAGAGTAAAACAATTCATCCAGCACGAAAATCAGGAGGACTACAATCTATGAAGAACTTAAATCATACTGTGATCTGGTAGAATAGTTTAATGTTCATTAACTACATAGGTTAAAATTAAATTAGATCAGCGACTACAGAAAAATATAACAAAATGTTCTTTAGATACAGTGAACAACAAATTTTTAACTTTCTAACCTGATAATACAGTTCTTCAGAATCAGTGAATGCATAGAGCTTTTTAGTGCCATTCTGGATAGCGGCCAATATACCGTCCATCAAGGCCAAGTGCTCAGCTACCAAATCCTCTACATAAAAATCAAGCTTTTTCTGCACTTTAATTAGGGAAGCTCCAGCAGATCTTTCCATCACCACTCCAATTCCTGAAGCCTTAGATCCTTTACCCTGAGCATCTGAGGTGGATAGACCTTTAAAAAACATTCTTAGTGAGAACTCATCGAGATCATCTTTAGACCCTTCGGCTAAGGATTCCTCAGTGTCTTGCCACTCCTCTTCTTCTGTACAGCAGCTTCGAAATTCATCTTCGACGTCAGGATTATCCAATAAGCCATCCTCAACGCAATTCACTGTCTCCATTTCCGAATTAGGCTAGGTATGATCCTTCTAAAGTTCCAAAAGAATACCGTACTTTCGCATCAACAACAAAAAAAACTAACGTATTATCGAACCCCTCGTCATAGGCACACCAAAAAATCCCCGATTTTTAAGAGCTTGGGAAAATTACAGGTTTCAATTTGTCAGCCCCTTTCTTCAAATCAATAACCAATCTAGAATCTTCACGAGAAGCAAGAAAAAATCGAACTTTCAGATCGGCCACCTGGATCTCAAAACCAATTCATCCCAATCAACAGATCAGTAAGACAATAGCCCCATCATAGAGCTTCCATAGCTGAAATCAACGAGAGAGAAAATTAAAAATGGATCCTGCCTGCTCACCTCAAATATTATAATCGGAACCCTAAATCAGAATCCTCCCAACTGCAAAGCAGCCCCAAAAGCGCATCCAAGGACAAAAGAGCCTCAAATCCGAGCAAAAACAGTGAGAAAAGCGGCCTAGAATCCCAAATTGGAGAACACCACTATGGATCCTTGCCTCCTTCGTCAATTGGCCGGAAGCGCAGGTCCGGATGGAAGACGAGGCGACGCGAGGCGAAGCAGCGAGCTAGAGGAACGAGCAGCGAACGATAGAAGAAGCGAAGGAATCATTAATGCGATTGTAGCAAAAGCTGCAGCTTGATTATTCAATAGGAATATTTCATTTCACTCCCAAAGTTACCTTCTTCCTTAAAACACCCTTAAATATTAAATTCATGAAATCCACCCGAAGTTTTAAATACTTCCTGGTAAAAAAATAAAAAGGGGCGTCAAATTTTGTAAGTCATTGAAGAATGCCTTTCTTTTTTTCAAAAATAAAAAAATAAATAAAAATCAAAAGATGCCACATCAGTGATTTTATTCTGATGTTATTCCAGTGACATTGTAAGCATCACTGTTGCTACTGTAATTTGTCAATAATTATTAAAATACGTTTAGGATGAATTTTAATGGAATTTAAATAATTTTACTTAGGTTAATAAAGATTAAAGTTTTTTCATAAATAAAATTTATAAAACATATTTATTCATTTAGTCTAGTCTTGATTAAACTTATTTAGTTACGGTATTAAATAAATTTGGAAATGTTATTATATAAAAAACTTAAATATGATACTAATGCGTAAAATATCTTTTATATCACGTGTGCACCGTCTATGCTATTCCCTAGATAAAAAAAAATATTTATTATTAGAATATCTATACAAGGATTCAACTTTCCTAAATATAGGATTTATATTAAATTTTTTTATTTTTAAAATTTAAGAAATAAAATTCATTCTTTAAATATTAAAATACTATTTAATTTAGGAGAGAAAAAAAATAAAGAAAATAAATTAGATAATGAAAAGAAGATATTATATAGGGATAGTGAAAAAATAATAAAAGTATGAAAAAGAGAAAAATAATAATAAAATTTTTTTTATGATAATTAATGTCGTGTATAATAAATAACTGATGGTTTAAATTTAATAAAGCGGGTTATTTATTTTAAATTTGAGAGATATTATGGTAAAACTAAATGTATTTATTTTTTATTGTCCAGTTTATTCCCTAGTTACGTTACATTTGAAAGGCAAACCTTCTCAGTTCTGCCTCATGGCTTCTAAATCCCTCTCTCGCATATGGCTTCTTCCTTCGACGGCGGAGGCATCGGCATCGAGGGGATCCCCTCGAGGAGCCCCTTCCCTCGCTCGACCCTGCCGCTCGTCTCTACCTCGCTTCCTCGTCGCCCCGCGACCACCGCCGTCCATCTTCGCGTTCCTTTGCAGCGCCGCGCCATTGACTCATCCTTGTAGTGGATATCAAGATCACAGACGCTCGTTTTAGGTATTCACAGAAAAAAAAATTGTTTCTTTTTAACAACATTCGCCTTCGCTTGTACGAAAATAAAATTTTCCTTTTTTTATATTTGCTTGTTTTAATTTCACTTCCTTAGCTACTCCAATCGCAATCAGTATGTGATTTAGGACTCGCATCTGGGATTTGTATATGGGCTATCAATGTGACACTGTGAAAGTATTGTCTTGTTCCTTTCTTTCTTTCTAACATATGGAGATTGTTGTGAAGATATTACTGTCTATGAGGCAACATGTAACAACCATTAGTAAAACAATGTACTAAAACAGTGTGTTTGCTATCTGTCATGCCTTTGGCATCCACACCGAGTTTAAACTCTAACTCAAAGGCATAGCCGCAAGTTATCTTTCTTGAGTGAATGTCCTGTTGCCTGTTTAGTTGGTATGAGTATTAATTATTAGTCTGAATATTTAGCAGGGCACAGTTCGAGTAGTATGGTAAATTGTGGTTACTCAACTGGTTGCCATCCTACAGATAACAACTTAAGTAGTACATACTCCTTTCCAATTGATTCCCTTCGCCAAGTTTTGGGTTAGGCCTACTCTAATAGTAATAACAATTGTCGCAATTCAAAATGATTGGGATAATTGACTTGTTATGATCACAGACATAAATGTGAAATGAAATGCTTAGCCAAAATCATTGAATCACCCATGAAAGTTTGGATGGTTATGCAATAGTAGATGAAGTGCATTTGCTTGTTATGATTGCAATTATCTGTCGATGACTTAATTGAAAGAGGATGGTTCTGGCATTTTGTTTGTGTAGCTATTGCACACTGGTTAGATGGAGAATGGTTCTGGCATAAGTCAACTGTGATCTGAAATTCCTTTTGTACTGAAGTCTCTAACTGTTATTTTTTCTTCTCCTCAAGATTCAAGTCCACTGAGTGGTGCGGCTTTTTTTCTCAAGGTTTTAAAGGGTATGCATATGTGCGGTGTGCTACATGATTGCATAGGCAATTAGCCTTATAAAAAAAACATTTAAGATTAATTGTATTTAATCCCGTCCGGAAGCTAAGTCAAATGGAGAGAGGGCAGGATTGTTGAGGGAGGGAGGACTGGGAGATAGAACACGAAGATGAGCTGCAAACTTTGGATCTTCCTGCGGGGGTAGGGAAAGATGGTCGAAAGTGGTCTTCACGAGCCTGCTCACACTACATAGAGATGACACGGGAGCGTTATGGCGAGAACTAGGAAAGGGGTCCCTGGCGCAAACATTCCGACGCTCAAGTTAAAAAGAGGGCAGAGTGAAAAGTGTAGGGAAAAAAGTAGAACTATAGTAGATGTGTGTGTATGCAAATGTACCTGGCCAATGAAAAGGACTCCTTTTTATACTATCTCTCATAACCTCCGCAATAATGAGACGTCAGAGAATGTCGAGTGTCAGAGTTTGTCGAATGATGGAGGATGTAAGACAGATTTCCATTGGATAGAGGAAGGTTTCGTGGCATGTAGTTTATCGGAATATTTCCTAACAAATAGCCGTTATTCTCTGACAAGTAGTTGTGATTCCCTGACAGTGTTGTCTCCTAACGATAGTCCGACCAACACTAGGGTCGGCCAAGTGTAGGCTAGGAGTAGGGATGGCAACGGGGCGAGTTTGGGCCGAATTTGGTCAATCCCAGAACCCGCCCCGCCAGAAAAAAAATGGATCCAAACCCAAACCCGCCTAGTTTTTCAACCCACCCTGACCCCGCTTAAAATCTGGCGGGTTCATAGCGGGCCAGCGGGTCCAACCCGCTAAATTTAAAAAAAAAATACAATTCAACAATAAGTTATTATTATTATATATTTTATATTATATAATATAAAAGTGAGGAGCTTAGCCCTGGAGTTCGACCGACGCTGGGGCCGACCGAGAGTAGACTGGAAGTTGAGCCCATGAGAAGTGATGGGCTGAGCCCTAGGGATCCGTCTGACGCTAGGGTCGATCGGGAGTAGACTGGTAGCTGTGTCCATGAGAAGTGATGGGTTGAGATCTAGGCGTCCTGCCTACATTGGGGTCGATTGGGAGTAGACTAGGAGTGGTGCCCATGAGAAGTGACGGGCTGAGCCCTGAGGGTTCGGCCTGCGCTAGGACCGACCGAGAGTATACTGGGAGTCATGCCCATGAGAAGTGAGGGGCTAAGCCCTGGGGATCTGGTCGGCGCTAGTGTCGACCGGGAGTAGACTAGAAGTTGTGCCCATGAGAAGTGATGGACTGGGCCCTAGGGTTTCGGCCGGCGTTGGGGCTGACTGGGAGTAGATTAGGAGCTGTGCACATGAGAAGTGATGAGTTGAGCCCTGGAGGTCTGACCGACACGGGGGTCGACCAGGAGTAGACTAGGAGTTGTGTCAATGAGAAGTGATGGGCTAAGCCTTGGGGTCCGGCCGACACTTGGGCCAACCGGGAGTAGGTTGGGAATTGTGCCCATGAGAAGTGATGGGCCAAGCCCTAGGGTCCTGCCGATGGTGGGGCCGACTAGGAGTAGACCGGGAGTTGTGCCAATTAGAAGTGATAGGTTGACCCTTGGGGTCTTGCCGGAGTTGGGGCCGACCGGGAGTAGGATGGGAGTTGTGTCCATGAGAAGTAATGGACTGGAGTCTGATTGGCCTTGGGGCCGACCAAGAATAGACTGGGAGTTGTGCCCTTGAGAAGTGACGGGCTGAGCTCTGGGGTCCGGTCGGCGCTCCGGCCAACTGGGAGTAGACTAGGAGTCGTGCCTATGAGACAAGGGAGCTAAGTCCCGGAGAAAATGGTCTGTTCGGACATGTACTCCCCACCCTTATATATTGTCTCCTCTTAACTTTTGACCATCACGTTACCTTTTCTATTCATCTCACATTATCCCTAGGGCTATCCACTATAGGCCGGATTCGTATTCATACAATTAAGTTTTCAGATTAAAATAAAAGTCCATATAAAATGATTTACACTTGCATGCCCTGTACATAGGCGTTTGTTGATGCATATGTGAGAAATTATTCTTTAACAAATTTAACATTGATCGCTTTAATAAAATCATAATTTAAATAATGGTTAAAATCATGGTTTAAACCACATTTCCGTGACGATCAGCATGGGATAGACACAGAGCATATTGAGACTCCATGCTTTAAACTGCCAAAGCAAATCTTCTTCTAAGATAATTTTTTATTCCAGTGGCATGAAACTTCATGCGAGGTGTGCTTCTGTGAGCTTCACACATTGTGAGCCTTTGTGATGGGTAACAAGTACCGAGCCAGAAATTTCATTCTTCTTCTGTAGTATTTAAAGTTCAAATGTATCCCCTTCATCATCATCTTCTTCAACTTATTTTCCTTCTTCCTTGGCTATCGGGGCTCGACAAAAGGACCAACATAGGGTGCTGCATTAACTGACACAACACTGCTACATCTCATTATGTCGAAGGATCAATACCTCGCGGAACGAGGTTTTAAATCTTGATTAGAATACAAATAATATTCAAGTTTTAGAAAACCTTTATTGGCATGAGAAGTAGGATATTTAACTTAAACATATTGTTAAAAATAAAAAAGGGGAGATTATTTGTGCAATGGTCAAAATTGAACAGGAGACTAGACTCGAGTTAGGATTTTGATGTTTGACAAATATATTAAGTTAGTTTAGAGAAAAGTCAAGTAGGTTAGGTTGACCAGATATTTGACAAAATATAAAAAGCCCAAGTGGGTCACGGTTAACCAGACACTTGGTGATCGAAAGTCAGTTGGCATGAGACGTAAAGTTCCGATAGGTTAAGGTTGACAGGATGCTAGGCAACGATGAAGCCCCAGCAGGTCAAGGTTAACCAGATGTTAAGCGAGTGAAATCCTGACGGGTTAAGGATTGATCCAATGCTGGGCAAATGAAGTCCTAGTAGGTTGAGGCCAATTAGATACCAGGTAAGACAAGAATTCAGTTTTGATAAGACTAAAACAGGAGTATTAGTCAATTGATAAGTGCATCGATCAACTAATGAACACAAAGCCCCCCCAAAAGCTCAAAATTACGATGGTTACAATAGTGCTACGGTAATTGTAACCTTGACCTGTGTTTTACTACCGTGTTCTACAGTAATTAGTCAACTAATGATGTGTTACCGTAGCAAACAAGGGAAAATCTTTTGTTCGAGTTTTAGGGTTTGCAAAACTCGATATCAATCGACTGATTGTGGGTACCAAACAGAAGTAAGTCAATTTGATTGTTTGACTCGACTGATTACATCAATTAACTGAAAGTCGATATCAGTCAATTAATGACTATCAGGAGGTGAACAGATGCAGGTCGATTCAATTGCAAGACTCGACTGATGGCATCAATCGATTAATCATTGATATGAGTCGATTGATCATTGATATGATTCAACTGATGTTCAAATAATTAATAAAATTAGATAGATTTTAGAAGGTTCAGAGATCGCTTAATAACAAGAATAGTGTTGGAGATCCTATCAATCAGTCGGCTGATAAGGGAAACCATCCTGGCCTAAAGACTTTAAAAGAGGAGTTTTGAAGAGATTTGAAGAGCCAATTCTTGGAGGTTTGAGGATGAAATATTATTGCATTTTCAGACTAACAAGAGACATTCTCAAGTAATCAACCACAATCAAAAGCGAAATTCTTGTAAAGTTGTTTGGATTATTGTATTTGCTTTTTTATCTTGTATTGTTGTGAAAATTGTGGTAAGAGACTTCTCCGCCTTCGAAAGGTTTCCGAGAAGAAGGTTTAGTGGATGTAGATCGTTAGGACTAGGCCTTAAATTAGTCGTTTTAAAATACAGATACCAAATAAAATCAAGGTGTTGTGCATGTGACATCAAATTTGATTCAAGTATTTCGCTGCACATTCAAACGACGATCCCGCGATCAAGACGAAGCGATCTGAATTATTCACCCCTCCCTTTCTAGCTCACACAAGTCCTAACAAATATATATATTTGGAGATTATTAGATATCTTATTCTTTCTCAATATGTTGATTCTTTTTATTTCATTCATAAAATATAAGCCAGAGAAAATTAACTTTATATCTTATCTATCGAAGAGATATAAATTGATAAAGACAACTCGATTGAAAACTCTAGACATATTGCTACTGTTTATACATGTCATATGAAGGTATATGCAATGTCGTCAAGTGCTACTTGTGCATATGTGCCCGCATTGATCCGGTTTAATTTAGATGAATGAGTCTTTCAATAAACTAAATTCACATACTAGAAAATGAATCCTCTGGTGAAAGAATCACAGATGTATGCCAATTTACATCACTGAAATCCTTGTTCATCGTCTTGAAAGTTAAAATATATCTTTGTTGTTCATCATGGCTTATCGTGGAAAGGTGGGTGGGTCATTTCTGCTTCCTCTTATTGAAATTTATGACCTAACAAAATGAGGGTGTGGATATATTCCTACAATATAATATATGAGATTGCAAGAAGATTCATCAAGTGATTGATTGAGCTTATTCCATGATATTATAGTGTTCAAGTTGAATAGTGGCTAATGATAAATGGCTCGAATGCTATGACTTTTGATGTTGCTTTCTCACCAAAAATTGAATAGTGTTCGAGTTAAAACTGAATGGTTGATAATGGTAAATACCTAATGCAATTATAGTGTTCAAGTTAAAGTTGAATAGTGGACAATGAAATCTATAGTTTGCGAGTTAAGGTTGAGTAGTGGATAATGGTAAATGGCTCGAATGCTATGACTTCTGGTCATCGTGCTCTCTCGTATGGTCACAAGCATTCTGGCTTCAAATAGTGCATCTGGTTCAATATCCAAGTAGAAAATTGACTAGTTAGCTAGCTCTTTCTTATACTTGTCTATCATGTTTTTTTTAATCTTTATCTTCAAAAGGAACCAACTCGTTATTGTTCTATAATTGGCCACCAAACGTTTTATTTCTTGTTGTCTCTGTCAACTATCGCTACCGGTCTGGATTCTAAGTGCCCAATCTTCTCATCTATCTATTGGAAGAATATTTGCTTATGAATTTTACAAGCATGGGGCCTCTTGTTATTCCAAAACCATTTCTAATTTCTATGGTCGAGTGCATTGATTAAAGCTGGATTGCTTGAAACTATAATCTTGTCATAATAATCTGGAATTTGGCTTGTGTTACATCACAATAATGCACATGCATCATTAGTATTTAGTGGAGTCTGCTTACCTCAATTGGCATTATCATATGGCTTAAGGCACCATTATTGTTAGTTCAACATTTAATCGAATCGTCTGTTTCTTGAAACCGAAGGAAAGATGTTGATTTCTAGCCGAACTCTTTTTTAGCAAACAGACACACTATAAGCCAACTATAAGATTGGTAGATCTGAATAAAATCTGTGTAGTCCATAGGTCTGCCAAGCCTAAACTTGTCATGTTCATAGCATAATCTTGCCGAAACTTGAATAGTAGTAGCTCTTCGGATCTACCTGTTGGAACAAGCATTTCATTGCTGTTGGGAAGGACCTGTTTCTGACCATCCAACCAATTTACACACCTAATTGCATTGTTTAATCGATGTCTATGTTCAGGTCTGCATCGTGTATATCGCTGTTAATGGTAGCTTGTGATCGAGATTGGGAAACATCAGGGCCTACATTTTTTATCCTCCAAGCCATGCCTCTACAGGTACCTTCTTGCCATGTTCTCAATTCAGTCTTTTTCCTGGTTATTTATTACATTCAAATGGTAATGATCGCAAGAACATCAAAGTTATTGCTATTATCGTTCTTTATCTTTAGTTGGATTTCGCTTTTGGATAGATCAGTCGGTGGTGCCGATTCTTAGTTGAATTATCTTGTGATGCATTTTTTTGCACCTTATTCTTTTTCTTTATGCTAGATTGAGTAGTGTAGATATGAAGTATCTTTTTGGTAGGAGGAAAATTTGTGAAGTGCATTTTGACAGTTGTTAATTGTTAAGATAATACAAGTGGGGGCATGGTTTACAAGCAAAGCATGTTGCCGTCCCACGAAATAATGAGGGGTCAGTGGACTGAAGGTTGTAGGTTTGCGGTGGGTTGGAATTTGCCACACAACTAACGCTCAAATTGTGACCCAAGAAAGCTTCTTGATGCTTTGTGTGTTGAGAACAAAGAGATACGGAAACAAACCAGTGAAGAAAGGTAGGAACGAAGGGTGGTGAGTGAGATTCTCGACGAGTGGGTGGAAGAACAAAGGCAAGATGGTAGGGCAGGGCACACAATTGTTTAGGTCTAAAGGAAAAGGGTGTGGGCAGAGGTGTGCCCACAAGTCAAGGTGCTTCTTCCAATTACTCCATAAAGGATATGATGATGCACAAACACACATGTCCTCTACTCTTGGCTTAGCCTTTTCTTTTCACTAGATCCTTCGGTTGGTCAAGTGCGATGTGTATAAAGAAGATCTTACACTTAAGAAGATCCGATTCATTTTGATCAGTTCATGGGCTATGTTTACCATCTTGATCAATATATACATATCAATGTATTAATTATGAACAGCTAATATTTTGATGGATCTATTCATAAAACATTCGACTATGACTTGCTCGATGGAGTGTGCTCATTAGCTTTTTGAATAGGATGAATTCGATTATTTCTCATAGACTTACTAAGGACTTTGGTCCACTTGGCCACTGCCGATCTAAACTCAAGCCTTCGAACGTGAATTGATTCGAGTCGGGGTGGGGTGTTGGTTGGGTTAACGAAGGCAATAATGGAGGCATAGAATGCGTCAACAAAGGGAATCACAAGCATGCGTGTCTAACCCATTATAATGCTCTCTCTGTTAGTCACTTCCTCTTCTTTTCCTTTCCTTTGATCTCTTTTCTCCCTTTTTTTTTTGTTTTTTTCCTCTTTTTTCCTCTCGGTGACTCGCACGAGTGTGAGAGTGATTCCGAGACGAAGAGTGGATGGCCATGTAGCTGGACAGTGGCCATTGATTGCGTGATCGTACGGTGAAACCTCAAATGCTCAATGCCTTTCAACTGCCTTGAATCATCAATTCCATCCGGTATAAAAGTGAAGGATCATCAATCTACCTGACACGGCGAATAAATAGAACCACTATCGGATCAAAATTAAGAAAATCAATTGACATCATAGTAAAAATTAAGAAGTTTTAATATTCGGTATCAATGCATATGACTGTCTCAATTGAACGGTCATCTGACCGGATCCTTCAACCGACCGGATGCTTCATCCAACCAGTCATTCGACCGGACTCTATGGCCGATTGGATCATGGTTGAAGTTTCGAACTGAATTAGTACCCTTTAGAGTAAAGTCTTCTTCATCACCCAGGCTATCATGATAAGCTATTCCGGTCGAGTTATCCAACTGAATAGACCTATGATTTGATCGGACAAACTAGACACTTGGTCTGATCGAACTCAATGGCCAAATTGGAAGACTGAACGGAGGAGGAATCCCCGACAACATCCCCTAAATCTAACCCTGTGGCTCTGGCATGTAATAACCGGTCGGGCTTTACAAAGAACTCGATCGGCTTACCCGGTGAGCATATTGTGGGTCTCTTAACCCAACGGCCTCATATTCCTTTTTGGTATTCTGTGTCACGGAGGACAAAGGATATTTTATATGCAAATTAAACTGTATACCAAAAGCTTTTAGCCTCCCAAATGCAGGGATTGTGCGTCCATTTTGTAAAATATGTCAGAGCATTTTTATGATCTGTTTTTTTTTGGAAATGCTTTGAGATTCGTACATAAATAAACATTAACACTATAAAAGGGGGTCTCCATCTACAGGCATAGATATGTGATACGACGCTACACAACTTTAAATACTCATGGCTACTGTTCATTTATTGTTCATCGTCTTCAATCTGATTACTAACTTGAGTGTTGGAGGGCTTACGCCAAGGACTCCCTCCCTGGCCCAGTTGCTAACACTCAATTTGACACGCAGGACCGCTTAGAGTCACATTTTGCTAAATCAGAGTCTTCAAGCAGTCAACATGTAACGACCACCCTTCTTACTATACTATTACTACTCTAAAGGTGGACGCTACTTAACTATTAACTCTACTTAACCGGTGTGATCGAAACCACGAGGAATCCCTACCGAAAAAATTTCGGCAGAATCTCCCCTGTACCGGTGACCAAATCAACAATACAAACACTATATACACAGCCACATGCGGCTGGAACATATATTTTCAACAACCACGCAGTTAAATATATAACGAAAATAATCAACTAAGGTAAAATCTACACATACACAACATGTACAAGTTCTAATTACTTTTAATGATCTAGCGGAAGCAATCTTGGACCTCTCCAAAGTCCACACATCACACACCGTCACAGCATCTCCTTGTCGCCTTCCTTCTTAAACTTATTGTTTTCCTTTTCCTGTATCTGCAGTAGAGGAAATGTATCTATAAGCAAAATTGCTTAGTAAGCGCTATCTATCTCACAAAAACTCGAATATGCATGTAAATATACTGAAATCCAAGAACTGAAAGCTCTAAGGAAAATACTACACATGCTCATCTAATAGCAAAAGAACAATGCATACAGGAATGCTAAACATGTAAAGCTGCTCATCTAATAGCATAACATGTAAGAGAAACTAAACAAACATGCTAGCATAAAAGA
>JBBMJZ010248695.1:0-18833 GCA_037833815.1 Zingiber zerumbet
ATGTCAATCGATTCATGCAATACAATAATCAATTAACATGCATACATTGCACTATTTCACGTAAAGAGAAGGTATTAATTGCTTGGAACAAATCCAATAGACTATTAATACATTTTAATCTACTAGAAACTAATGAAATCAATTAATAAATCTTTTAATCGATGGAAACATTCTGTCGCAAATTTAAGACGGTTAATCAATTCGAAAAAAAATCTCAATCAATTAAGATAGTTTTAATCAATTAACCGATCATTCTAATCATTTCTATCATAATTTCAAATCATTAATCAATTGATAAAAATTATCAATCGATTGGTAGTATCAAATTAATTGATCTGATTGATTAAAATCGATCTCATACTTCATTCAGTCGTACTAATTGATTGGCAAAATTCATCAATTGATTGATGTCAATTGAATCAATTGGGTAATCAATTCAGTTGGATTTTTTTTTTTTTTTTGTAATTTTAGGTTTGATAATTGATTGACCGACCAATCGATGGCCGGCCAATTGATTGAGCCATCATGATTTAACATAAAAATTAGGTTAAATACAACGATTCTTCCGTCGTTCTTCTTGTTGTTCAAAGAGCTAAATAAACATGGGAAAGCAAGTCTTTCCTAAGTTTTCATATCAAGAGTTTTCAATGATCAAACATAGTATATACTAGAAAATCCTAATCTAGCATCAACACAACAAATCGAAGGAAAAAAAATTCAAACTTTAATACTATGAAAACGATCAAATAGAGCCTTGACTCTAATACCACATGTTAATTCTTAAAAAACCTAAGTTGCATGAATTCTAAAAATACGAAGAACTCACATATATGAAATACAAAAAAAAAAAAAAATCTAATTTCAGCAATTAAATATGACATAGATCAAAATAACAATAATTGAAATTAAAGAATAGAATCTGAATGCGGAAGAGTCGTTGCCTCAAGTGTCGTCTTCGAATATGGAATCCCTGCGGAAGAAGAAGGAGAAAAAGGTTGGTCTTTCGAAGGAGTTAGGGTTAAGAACATCGAAAACTCTCTTGTCAACAGGGAATAAGGAGTTTATCAAGATTGTCCTAATTCTCCGGGGACTAATTCATTATATAGTGCACATCTATTATCAGCATATAAATGATAATGAATACGGATAATGAATTCTACACATAAGAGGTTCACATCCAATAATCTGATATTGAATAACCTTAAGTTCGATCACTTAATAGATTTTGATATCGTAAGTCTTAAATCATATATGAACCACGTTAAGGGATATTAAATCCAACCCAAACTGTATTGGTGGTGCATCAATATACGTACATATTCACATAGGCATGCAAGAATATATAGAAAGAGACACGTTCATCCTTCGTCCTAAAATTGGTCCGATGATAGAACCCATGCAAGCAACTATAATGATTGCTGCACATGGCTTGGGCTATGGCACATAATTTGCTAAAAGACGGGCAACTGCTCACTCTCTAAAGCACACAAAGCATCTCTTCATTCAAATCAATATAAGTATATTACTATACAAGTCAATTCTTACGATTGGTTAATATGATACAGTAAGACATGCAGGATCCACTCCTTTCCCTGTTAGCTCGAAGGGGAAAAGTAGCATAGCAGAGGAGAAGATCAAATCAATCATCAGCTACCTCGGCCTCCAAATTGATAGAGCATTAAATTTGACGATCCAAAACTGGCTGGCCAATCTCAACACACAGCAAACATGCGGGCATGTGACAAGGTAAAGAATCATGGTCCCGAGCTCCGTTACGCGCGAGAGCAAAGAGATGGGGCACGCGCGCTCGCCATGGGCCATGGCCAACCGTGCATGTTCATGCATGTTTAGACTGAAAAGGATCCAGACTCCAGAGAGATTAGGTGGTTCTAATTAATTCACCACCCGATTCCGTGAAAATAATGATGACAACTAATTGAAATGTTCATTATGACATCTATGTTCGGAAGAAATTGTACTAAATTCAAATTCAATGTAGGATGTACCTTGCAGCTAGCGACTGAACCATAAATTTGCTTGGAATGCAATTTCATCCCTGGTAACCAGCTGTGTCTCGATCCAATTCACTCGCTCTCCCTCCTGTCATCTCAATGATGGGACGGGAACAGCCGCTAACTTTACTCCATCATCTTTCCTTGTTTCCCGGAGGGAATAAATCACCCAAACAAAGGGGAAAAAAAGTCCTCCGTCTTCTCTTAGCAAGTCATGCAACCTACAAAATAACTAGCGTATAACAGCTTCAATTCCATGTTCCCCACTTTGTCCGATGACTCACAAATTAAATCTACTACGCCAGAGGAAAGGAGTCTGTTTCTTTGATTGATTAGTGGATTTTGACAGTCAAGATTGAGCATTTAGGTGACTGATTGTTTTGCCGGTGTAGATCAAAGTTTGCTGAAGAAATATATCTCCGCTGTATCCATGGCAGTGCAAATTAAAGCTCTGTAATAACTCACACTTGGTAGTTCGATGTCAGCCTGGAGCATTATTGACAATGTTGATTGCAGGGCACCGAGTATGCATGTTTTTTTGGAGCTCTATATTTTGTTTTAACAGTGTGTGCAACTAAAACAAACGACTTAATATTAATATATCTGAATTACTAATCCAAATATCAAATAAAGATTAAACTAACTGGATTGTAAAAAAAAAAAAAAACTCTTCGTATGAGCCTAGATTTGGAGTGAAATAACTGGTTCGGACAGGAGAATTGACTTCCAGCATGACACATGCTCTTTCATTACTCCATAACCCTGACCGGACTTAAAAGTGTCAGGTTACACACGAGGGAAGTGACAAAAAGGAATTAGGAAGGAAGAGAGTTTCACAGGTCTTAATTGGGCCTTCAATGACTTGTTTTATGAAGAATATTTATTTAAACGAGTGAGAATCATTTAAATGGGACAACAGTGAGATGGAGGATTACGTCCGTACAGATAGTAATAGGATGCGTCTCACCTCCTCAACGCCAATATTTCCTCCGTTCACGGGATTTTAAAGGCGAATTATAATGAACTTAACCCGGGCAGGAGAGGTACATTTTGCCTCGCTGTATTGCATGTGAGGCCGTTTTGGCTCCATTCCTTCTACGGGATGAGAGAGAAGCAAGGATTTCGATAGAAGCAGAGCATGAGATGAGTTCAGAGTGAGTGTATTCATGAGTGAGACACCCCCTTCTCTCTCTGTCCCTAAATCTATGTGGTATAGTGTTGTAGTCTAACTCACTGTCCTTCAAGTTCACCAACAAAGCCTCCATTGCCCAACTGGCAGTCTTAATTTTTCATGTGCACCGAGGAAAGCAGGGTGCTTGGAAGAAAGAATGGCATGGGCATAAGGACAAAACTAGTCTCCGGTTTGGTTCTCATGCTCTTCATTTCATCTCTCTCCGCTTCTCTTCTCCCCCCTCTCCTTCCCACCGCTTCCCACCGCCACACCTACGTACACTGACGGACATAATATAGAAACTGCAAATACTGCTGGGTAGAGATCAAATACCCGATCATGCTGGGGGAGGAGTTAGATGTCAGCTCAGAGTGCAGCAGTGGATGCCAATCGGGTTGGACAGCTTACTTAGACCACTCCTCCTGTGGCTCCTCTCTGTCTCTAGAGTACAAGAAAGGTGATGACTCCTTGGAGGAGGTGGAGGAAGAAGACTTGTCCATGGTCTCTGATGCATCCTCTGGGCCTCCTCAGTTTCTTGAACAGGATGAGCTCTCCCTCCGCTGTATCAACTCCCGCACTTGCTTGGAAGGAAATGGCTTGGCCAAGTGTGGTAGTGCCAAGAAGAGGCGAGTTGAGCCAGAACAGCAATGCCAGGAGCATTACTCTTTTCTGTTGGATGACACTGCCAGTTCACCTCTCAGCCAACCCAAGGTATGTATGTAAATCTGAGTTATGTTCCACTTCGTTTGCTCTCGTTGGTCACTAACTTCTTGGGGTTCACTCGTATTGCAGGCCATCTTTGCTGTCGAGGACAGCAGCAGCTACATGAAGACTCCCGTGGAAGGGGATTTGGAGTTCTCTGGTGGCTTCTCAGCTACCCATTTCAAGGTACATATTTCTTTCTCCCATAAGCGCTCACTTCACATCTGCCGGTGTTGCTTTTTGTGTTTTAATTGGCAGTTACATATTGAGCAGAGAAACAATACGACAGAAAAACAAATGGGCTTCCTTCAACCCACTTCTCTAGTGAAGCCAAGACCTGCAAGACCAGTTAAGAGATTTCCATGATCAACATTGTCTCATGTTAATAATAAATAAATCAGGTTACGCGTGTGGTGTGTTCTCTGACTCATTCTCGTTTGCTTTGGTTTGTTCGACTTCTATAGATGCCAAGGAAAGAAAGTGGAAAGAAGATTTGAAGAGATTGATCCTATATCCCCTGCTCAGTAGAAGAATCAGAAGGATGAATCTAAGAGATCTCAAAGAGATCTAGCTTATTTTTTTCTTGTCGTCTCTCTCCGTCTCCTCTCTGTTATTTTTCTTGTGGCATGTCAATGTAGTTGGAGGCAAACAGTGGCATGTCAACGTAGTTGGAAGCAAGCACCCCAAGCAACAGAGGAGGAAAAACAGAAATAAACAGTGTTCTGTTTTCTTTATTTTTTTTCCTTCGTTTTTTTTTGTTGTCACGAATGGAGGTAACCACATGAGGTTTGGAGGTTTTGTTCAGTTATGGATCCATACTTACCATGATCTTTCTCATTCAGCCTCGTCTCCAACTTTTCCACAAGCACTCCAAATAGAACATGCCCATGGTCGATCCACAACCTTCCAGCCTGCCATCACGTGATTAGAAATATATCAGTTAACTAACTTATTTACTGCTACAGTAATATTATAATGCTCAGACCAAAAACCCTTATCCAATCAGCAAATTTCCCAAGTGCTACAACATACGAAATGGTGGACAACAAGAGTTACCATAGGATGTCGCTTGTCAACAGAAGTTACACTCGTAGTCACAGTCATAGTCGCTTTCATTATCAGCGTGGCAGGAACAAAACACTTACTCGCTGATGGGTGAGATTGAAGATTTAACTCCTGATGAATGTTAACGAATGGTACATGTCACTCTCTTGCGAAAAAATGGAAAAAGGGGAAAAAGTTGAACGCTTCCTGCGACTAGGACTGCCTGCTGCTTTGTATCAAAAAGGACGCATGCATGACAAATTTATCCATAGGAGGTTTGATCCAACAACAAAGGACACGCTAAAGAGAAACATGGGTACCTTGTTTTGGCTTCAGTGCAATCCTTGTAGGATTCTTTTACTGTTTCCTGAAGGGCCCAAATTCTTTGAAATTTCCTTTCTTTTTCAAATTCTCTGAACTGCTATCCAATTGAAAGCGATATTAATACTAAAGCCTGGTTTATTTCTCATTTGAGTGATCCTTTCACAGAGATGGAGAATACAGTGGTCTTTTCTTCCCAGTAGACATAGTACGGGGATAAAACAGTGTCTGTGTTTTTGAGGACAAAGTTCACAGGTGCTGCACCCTTTATTTAGCCTAACCAAAGCCTAGGTTTACTTGGTTAATTTGAAGGAAAATTCCAACAAGATGCCCTTGAGCAAGTGCCAGACCCCCATACAGGATACTTGTGAACTTTTAAATCTGAGATCCTTCCTTTAAATCTTCCATGCCCGGAGCATGTGGCAAATATAAATATAATGATCCCTCAACTCAATGAAGCTCAATATCTTCGTGTCTCCCAATTTTTTTTTTAAGGTCTCGTGCCTACAACACTGTCCCCTTTGGAACTGTCTTTGTCCATGTGTTCGTGCTACTATGTAATTAAATTAATTCTCCAGTCAATCATGCCCGTGGAGCACTTGGAGTTTGGAATGTTCACCCATTTCTACTGTTGTTCTCCTCAGTTTCATTTAAAAATAATCTATCAGCGGAGAGAGAACAGAAGACTACTAAACAAATGAGGGCCAGCCTTGCTGCAGTCACCTACGTGGTATGGAATAAACATCCCATTGTTTCCAATCACGTCAACCTTCTCCTAAACTCTCTCCATCATAAATGGATTTGGTTGTGCCATCAAGTTATCACCAGAGATGGGTCATTCATTGAGAGGATTGGCGAATGGCGAGGGTGTAGCACTTGCCTTGCATGTGTGCCCAACCATCACACTACTCTTCATGTGAGCACGTGCACAGTCACACAGGCACATACTCTCACATGCGCACATGTGCACGTGCAATTAATGCGTCTTTCGATGCCGGTCTCACCTCAAACACAGGCCTCATGTGCAATAGGTCTGAGGCTCTTAGCTCCATAGACTCTTAATCCAAGACATAAGCACAAGAGGGAGTAACATGCTACCTTGGTAATCCCGATCACCTTCTCAGAGCGTGATAGTGGATTTACTGACTCTTGTTCAACAGCAGGAACGGAAGGCAAATTCTTTGACCAGATTAGTTTCCATCTGAGAATGTTAATCCTGCATTCCTTTGAGTTTTGTTGCATAGGAGATTCCCAACCCCATGTAATCAATGCGCAAATCTGTGTAAAAGCGAAAGTGAGGCTCTTGATGATCTATTCATCAGGGAGCAAATGAAAACTAAATAAAAATTACCATCTTGAAGTCACTTTAAGGAGTCTTTCCTGATCCGGAAATCTTAAAATCACTAAAAAGAATCCCCCAAAAGGACGGTCAATCAAGGTCTGGGATAACTTATAAGAAGAGACATTATTAATGGGAAACATCAACCCTTGAAAACAGTTTCAAATTGACCATATATCAATAGGAAGATTTTTCCTATTGAGCGACTCCATCCTTTTTCCAATAAAAAAAAAAAAAGAGGAAGAAGAAAGTTTTTTCCCCACAATCTCTAGGTTGTCTTGCAATAATTTAACAGACTTAACAATCTATCAAGCGCAAAATATAAGGACAGGACAAAAGGGACCTGGCTGCAGAAAGTAATAAGAATGTCTAAGCAAATGAAGTTCGTCACAAGGATGCAGCTTTTGACTTGGTCCAGGGATCCCACAAGTTCAAACAAGACTTAAACTAAGGCACAAACATATGCGACAAGAACCACAACGCCTCAACTTTATGACTGCTTTACTCATCATTATCGTCACCTTTATCAGCATCGCAGGCCACTCATCACGTGCTGGTTCTGGTGGTCATTAGATAAATCACTCTGATCAAAAGCGCGAGGGATAAACCACTTGTATTTTTCTCTAGCGACGACCATTTAGCAGAATTCATCGCTGGCAGTGGCTGGCAAGGCTATACTAAACATCTGAAAGTAATTAGTTTCACTAAATTGATCTGGTCCAGGTTATTGATTGACGGGCCAATAAATCAATAGGAGTGTTCTGGCCAAATATCATAGATGGTCAAGTTACTTGTCAATGAATGATCCGACGTGTGTACACTTCAAAGATCGTTGGTGAAGAGGATAAGGAGGACTTGAAACACACTTCAAGAGAGTTAGATGGGCACGGGAGAGTTTGATAGGCTACTCCAACGCTTAAATTAGGATTTGCTTAAATTAGAATTTGCTTGAGGTATGAAAAGTAGAGCAGGAAGAAAAAGCAAATGAGAGTTTGATGGTGCCGAAAAAGAGAGTGCGTGACCAGATCTGACAGTCGCTAGTTGTCTCTCTATCCACTAGGTGCCACATGTTTGAAGGAGGGTATCTAAGGAACCAGATCTGACAACCACATAACCACTTCTCCATTCACTAGTGCCACGTGTTCTAGAATATTCGTTATCGTTATTTGCATCTTCTGGAAAAATAGTCTCGTCAAGAGTTTAGTGTGAGTCAGATCCAAGGACAGATGAGGAGATGACGTCGAGTAGTCTTAAGGATAGATAAAGTCGGCGATTGAAGCCGAGGCAGGGAGGATGTCGACGACTGAGACGGAGGTAGAAATGATACTAGGATCTTAGACTTGAAGCATGGAGGATGTCGGCGACTGAGCCTGGGAGAGGATGATGCCGGGATCTGAGATTAGGGTTGAGACACGGAGAGTATTAGCAATTAAGGCTGAGAGAGGTGCGATCCCGAGATCTGAGATTGAGGAGTGGAGGATGTTAGCGACTAAGGTAGAAACATGGAGAGTGTCGACGATTGAGGTCGAGAGAGGTGTGATACCTAGATCTGAAACTGAGGTGTGGAGGATGTCAATAACTAAGGTCGAGACATGGAGAGTGTTGGTGACTGAGGCTGAGAGAGGTGCGATGCAAGGATCTGAGACTGAGATGTGGAGGATGTTGGCAACTGAAGCCGAGACATGAATGATGCCGAATCTAGGACTGAGACTGAGAGGATGTCAACGACTGAGGCTGAGACATGAAGAAATGTAAGTTGAGAGAATGTTGAGATCGAAGGCTAAGAGGATGTCGAGTTCCGGAGCCAAGACATGGATGATGCCGGATTCTGAGGCCAAATCTTAGTAGTTGTCTTATCTTCAAGCAAATCCTTGGGGGAAGGCGCTGAGAAGGTTTGATCAAATCCAAATCCCATCTGGACTAGGTCTGATTTTTTTGGGGTCAAGTTTAACTCACCTTGACTTTGATTGACAGCACAACACTACTTTTGACCATATGAGTCACATGGGAGCTGCAGGATCCCACCACATCAAGGAGAATTTTGGGGAAAGCAAGAGGAATATAGTAGCTTCTCTTCGAACAAATAATTGTTTTTTAATTTCGTTCTCGAGGAACCATCTGACTTCCAAAGAGAGTCATGCCTTCTACTACATCAACTAAATATCTTGGGCTCCACATCAACAGTGAAAATTACATCATGGAGGCATCCTAGATAAATGCATTTGTTTTAGTCTTGGCTATTTTGTATTTTAACTAGTCATCTTGTTATTGTAGTAACTAATTTTTATTGAAAGAATTTAGGGAGTCAGTCCACCAGGGGCTGACGTATACGTAATATTATAGGAAGTTAACCAAGAGTTCTACACTAAGTTTCAGTGGATCTAAATTTATAGCGGGAAAAGTTGTGAATGCATATGTAATTTTTTTCCCATCAATAAATAAATAAATAAATCTTCTCATTCTCTTCCAAAAAGATTTGAGTCTCTTCTCTAAACAAATCATAAGTGGTTAACTAGTAGGTGTGCAGCAGGTATTCTAAGAGTAGCAATCCGGCTATGTATTTTTCCCGTGATTTAGGCACCTGGGAAATTAACTGAAAAACAACTACGTAAGGGGTCGTTTTTGTCTTTGATGATTGTGACATGGCTCTGATGACCACTCCAAGTCGACTTTTGGACAATGACAAGTTTAGGTCATCCAATTCTCCGAGGTTTTGTTCTGAAGGAATGGGACTTCTAGCAAGAGGTGGGCCACCCTAACGAAGCAGGACAACTAAGGGACAACCTTAAGTTTTCCTTCAGTTCTGAGCTGTGACACCTCGTATCAGGACAGGATTCAACAGGTAATAACTGCTAAAATGTCCTAATATACAAATCAAAGTTCAAAATAATAATCAGAATATGTAAACAATTTGCGAAGGGCAATGAACACTTTAGATTTCCAAACTGTAATTAGCCATAAAAAATAAAATAAAATGACTCAAAATGCTAAGGTTATTAAGAATTTAGATTATAAGTTCTGATGCGAACAAATAGTATGCTTTGATGTACAAATCAATATAAGTAATCCAGAACTGGTCAGAGCTCCCACGACATCAAATTCTCATGTTTGATTAACATAATCAGGTATTTTGACCCTGCAAGCATAAGGGGACAAACATATTGCCAATACCCACCAAGTGAAGAGACGAATCAAGATGCTCAAACTCTATTTTCCCAGGGAAAAAAATAAGAAGCTGAAGAAAGTAGCACAACAAACATGTAAGATCTCTAAATATTTGTGTACCACGTGGATGTAATGCAAGCTCAATCCAGGAACAAAATTTGTCTCTGAATCACAAAGGTCCATCAGCATCCTAGGAGAACTCTTGTCTCAGATCATATTCTGAGTATCTACTCATTTCTGAAGTACAATTTATATAAACAAACCAATGCTTATTCTTCCAAATTAAGAATAATCATAGTCCTTCGTTTTCATTTTGAAGTAATATCTAGTTTCTACGGACAGTGGCATGAACAAAACTCAAAAAACATAATTAACCATCAATTTCTAGCCTGGATGCATTACTAGTTCAATTATCCAAATCAGAATAAACTTCAAAAACTAACCATCAATTATAGCATTTACTGCTGCTGCTTGAGCAGCACAGTGTGTCCCTCTTCTTGGGCCTTTGAATCCAGAAGTACTAGTGGAGGCCTAAAAACCACTTGACCTCATACATTAGTAATAGTTACAATATAGTATTGTTCAAACTTTCTTGAACATGAATAATTCCTTTTGGTATTCTACGTCCATTCTTACGTGAACTAATACGTCCTATGTAAACCAATTAAGCCTTAGCAAGGAAACCTGCTAAGTGGCAACTTCTAAATTCATAGAAACCCTGGAATTTAAAATGGGCAATCTAGAAACAGATCCTTAGTCTGATAAACCTTAGTTTTATCAAACTAGAATTAAAAAAAGGATAGGTGCATGGACTCAATGGAAGCTGTTCTAACTCTATGGATTCTGAATCTGACAGAAAATCACACTGACAAAAGAATTTTAAATTATTAAGAGTGTCTAGCATCATTAGCTACAAAGGTAGTTTGAATATGAAAAAGCATGATGATGTTTGGTTGTTATTTGACTTGCGTATTTACGAAATTCTAAAACAAGAAAAATTGATGAGATAACATAAAATAAGTCAGAAGAAACCATTTTGCTTGTTTGTAAGCAAATCTAGCTTTTCCTGAATCATATCTGAGTTCTTCCAGTACTTCAAATGGAACTACATAAGTTTCAGAAATAGTTGATTAAATTGTTAAACCATTAGGATCTGGTTGTGGAGAATTCAAGTTTTTTCTGTTAGGGTGATTTTCAAGGGATTTGGATTTTCATAATATAAAAAGTGTCTATATAAGCTCGTTAGAATTTGTCACAATAAATCCATTGAATCAAGATTAAAAAAAATAACAAATTTGTGAAATACAGATAATAAAAGTTAAATGTGGTCATCTAAGATGGTAACATGTATTGCTCTATGTTTCTCTCTTTAGTTCTCTTCACCAGAGATACTCCCCATCTTCCCTGGAACTCCTATTATTTCAGAACCTTTTCTAATGCTAATTCATGATGCATCCTTTAGCTTCCTTCGATATCTGGAAATATTCTGTTGACTTTTACAGTAATAGACTTACTGACAGGTGTAAGGAAGAAAACCATCAGATAATGTCTCACGAGTCTCATTACTGAGATTTGGACAGACCTCAGTAATTTCTATTCAAGTTATAAAAGGCATAGACGAAAAAGGAAAAGCTTAATGGAGTTTCAGAAAGCAGTGGTTATTCCACCATGCTTCTCTCTGAAATTGCCAGGGTACGAAGTCATATCAATTCATTTGACTCAAAATTATATGCAGAATTGGTTCAGTTAGCAGATTGAGATCAAGGAATGGAAGCATCCTACAAACATAACTAAAGTCTGGTTCAGCACAAATCCTATAATTAAATGTAATATATAAACAATAAAACTGTCAAAATTTTTGATGAGAAAAATACTCCAATGTGAATCCAAAGGAACGAGAAGTGTGTTTTTTGTTTCTTAAATTTCCATTTTTGACAAGGAACTATGACATTGTAACATTGTGAAACATGCATTCAAGTTAACTATGGCCGTATAAAGTTTTGTTACACCATGATATGATTAAGCGCCGTTTGTACTTCTAGCATAAAAGTAAATTAAATTTAAAAGCATAGAATTTTACTATCTCATACTTTGAAGTTTCCATGTCTTAATCTTTCTGATAGACCAATTAAACAACTCTTATGAAGCCAAAATAATAACTGTTTGTGCTCGTGATAGAGGGCCCAGTAATATTATACTTAATGAAAGAGCGATTTCCTCTTGATTTTATTGTTGGTTTACATATATAAAGCGAATATCACGTCCCTCATCATTAAGTCATACACTTGCAAGAAGCAAAAGTTGGTATGGTGCTTTTAAAGTAGAAGACTTCCTGCAATTAATTGCATTGAGTCCCCATAGGAAAACATGAATAAAAGGAACTCCAGCTACCATAATGGCTTCAAGAGCAAGTACAATGTCCCAGGGCATAGTACAGACGGTGGACGCATAATGTCTCTGGCGTAATGGTCAGGGGTTGATTCTGACGACCTGGAGTTTAGCTCACCATGCGCCTATGGCCTGTGTACCTACATTTACCTCCCTCCATATCTGTGAGACCGATACTAGGGGGATCACTAAGGTAATGAATCTACCTTTTTCAAGAGCAAGTACAATGACCAAAGACGCGTAGCCACAGTTGTTGCAACCATGATACAATATGTTATCTTAAGATAAAAATTGAAAGAGGGAGAGCAGATAAAGCAAGAAAAATGCATGGAAAGAATACTGAACGATGGAAACACTTAAAACTAGTGTTGAATAGAAGATATATATATATATATATATATAGTTATAGATTGAAGATAGCGAAAGAATTAGAAAAAGAAGAGTAAATTAACTGAGGAAGAACAGAAATAACTAAATTTTTGCATTAATTGTTTCGAATGACTAGTGACCAAGGTGATACAAATAAAAAAACGGCTTTCATATTGCTACTACTTTTATACAGTTTCTTGGAATACCGTCCTACTATGATAGCAGAACATATAACAAATTTGAAGTGTTTCTCATGGCTACTACTAAAAGGACACCAAGGGCATTCAAAGAATTGCCATTACAACGGATGGTACTTCATAAACTAGGAAATTTTCACAAATTATATTGGATAATGGGCGTCATATTCAATTCGGGCCAATAAAACTTAGTAATCGCCATGTTTTGCTTTCTAATTCCGTCGCAAACAAAACAATCTCCTCCATTATGTTCTTCCAATTGCAACTGAATTCTCATTGTTGAAGGGACCTTGTAAGATGACTCCTTGTTCACATAATATCAAGTCGAAGAATGATGATTTATTAAGTTCCCCCATGGACCATAGTGGGTCTATAATATGGTGAAGTATTTTTATGCAGGTTGGAATGACTGTACAAAAGACCTTTCATAAAAGATGGTAAAACTTGCATAGTGTGGACAAAATGAAGGCAGGAACGTCAGTTTGTCAAATCATCTCCCTGGTTTTTCCTATTCTTTTTTCTGGTGGAATGTTTTTTCTCTATTCTCTTAGCAAACTGACCAAATGACTTCTACTGTACTACATGACTTCAAGATTCTGGCTTCCGTATTTACAAAGATAACAAACTGTAGCACTCATTAAAGTCTCAACAAAAGGGATCAAAGATAAGCTGTATTGCCCCTCTTGGAGCGTTGAGGTATAGTAAGGACTGTTCATGCTTGTCACGGGCCGCCTTGACTGGCTTGCAAATGTTGGTAGAACAAAAAGTTAACGTTTATTCTTTAAATGTAAACTACCACCTCGTCATCTACCATGGTAGTCACATCAATGTTGGAGCAGTAAACATACTTAAGAGCTAGCATCAGGAAGAAAGAAACACCTTTTTTTTTTTTTTTTTTCTAACTTGAAGTATGGAAGAAGCCATACCCAATCCGATCTCTTCGTCTCCTCCAACCATCCACGTCCGAGCTGTTTCAGTTGAGGTCGATCCCACCAGGTTACCTGGTCAACGTTCACCTGCTTTGGATAAAGAAAGCAACCAGGTCTAAACACATTCAGTGGTGATGTACATAAATAGACGTGTAGATTGGGGGAGGTGTGGAGGAATACGACTACAAAACGATAAAGTGCCTCCCCAAGAGGAGAACGGGCGAAGTATTAGCAGTAGAAGGGGGAGGTGCTTACGAAAAAAATTACTCTCACTGGATCCGCCATGGCCCCGGTTCAATTCTGCGCTGGTGCGTGCAGACCTCTCTCAACGCCAACCAAACAACAACTTTAATAACGACATATGTTCGGCGGTCACCGTCCGCCATGGGCGTCGAGAGTTAGCCATTAAAAGCCCGACTTAGAGCGCACCCTCTCCCTCCACGAATACTCTTCCCTCCATCCCTCCCCTATCATTTCAGCGGCAGAACGGCCGGCGATGTCGCCGCTGCTGTTCCTCCTACTCCCGCCGCTACCGCCCATTCCCCCACTCGCGGTGCCGCGGGAGATCCGCCGGATGGTAAGGCTCACTTTCCCGACCGCCCTCGTCACCCTCCTGGGCTACGGAATCTTTTTCGCCTTCGGCCTCCTCCGCGACCTCTTCCGCAAGCTCCTCAACTGGTCCAAGTCCGACGACCCCAAGGTGTTTGCTCTTTTCTCCTCCACCGTCGCCTGTTGCATCAGGGTTAAAGGATCGAGTTTTTTTTTTTTGCTTTCTGGCAGGGTTATGCGCCCATATGTCCGGCGTTCGAGGATTTCTACACCCGTCGCATCTACCACCGCATCCAGGTCGGTCCAATTTCTTTTTGGCATTTTGTTCTTCCGCATCTTCTTCCTCGTCGGAATTGTTAGGATCTTTGTGCTTGAGTGGAAGTGAAGTGCTGATTTTTGTAAGTCAGATTAAAAGCCGAATTTCTTAAACGGTTCAACTAGCACAAATGCCCGAACCCGGTTCAATTAATCTTCCCGGAAGACGCCAGCAGATTCTGCTTAGCGCCGCCGCCGCCGCCGCCGCCCCACGCGTTTGTTCGTATTACCACCGGGGAGGCGGGCCAGCGGCGGAGAAACGACACGCTTCTGGAAGACAAAAGGAAGAGTCGGAAAAGGACGTAGTTTTTTTGGTTTATCTTCATCGTTCAGGGTGGATCATCTGCGTCCAGTTTCGTTCGGCTCGGATCGGTCAATGATTCAATTTCTTTTGAATCAAATGACATCGATGCCCAGGATCTTGTAACCTACATACGCTATCTTTTTTACATGACGCAATTTTCTTTTGAATGCGTCTCTTTGCTCGGGTCAATGAAAATTTTTCTTAATCGACGTGATTGATGCTGGAAGAGACTTTGTTTAGCTTGTGCTTAGCACGTCCAACTAGTGTTGGCTTCTTTTGGGAGAGGGAGTCTTCTCGCATCAAGTTGTCAGTTAGCTTGGTCAGCATATGGTATTTGGTTTTCTGGTTCGTGAATGGAGATCCAATATTTTTTTCTAGGTTAGAGAATCTTCATAATTTTAATCCACTAATATTTGTTTTTGTTGCTATTATCCTTCTTTTTTTGCTTCTATTTTGGATTTGTTTGGGTGTTGCAAAGGTTCTCTTGAACCAGTTGCTGCATTCAGTCCCCTAGTATGTATTCTCCCAGTTCATTACTAGGCAAATAGTAAAAGATTTGACACATGCAGCGGTTGTATACATGAAGCTGCGACTGAGTTTAAATTTGCTCTGACGAAGAAGTTGTGGACTATAATTAACTTGAATTAAATGGGAGTTAGGTGGGTGACAAGGAGATGTAGAGGTGTCTCAGTAGAAGGGTTGTGATACAGAATGATTTAGATAAGGCGATGATGCTTCAGATGATCAGTGAACATGTTTGTTTGAATGGCAGGATTGTTTTGGTCGCCCAATTGCGAGTGCACCGGATGCTTGGATCGATGTGGTTGAGCGTTACTCCAATGACAATAACAAGACTCTACAGTATGCTAATTTTGCATTGATGTCAATCCCATCATGATTGTTTTTTTTTAAAAAAAAAGAAGAAAGATATTGTTCAAACCAAGAGGAGTTATTCATTGCAATCCGTTCATGTATGCAGCCGAACTACAAACACAACAAGGTGCCTCAACCTCGGATCATACAACTATCTTGGTTTTGCGGCAGGAGACGAGTACTGCACACCTCGTGTGATCGAATCTCTCGAGAGTTATGCTCCTACTACTTGCAGCTCTCGGGCAGATGCAGGTATGTAGAGTTTTCTCCTTGAAAAAGTCTAAAGAATTCATTTCCCCTAAAGAGGTCTGGCTTCTGCTTGATTAGGGACCACTAAGTTGCATACTGAACTTGAGGAGTTGATAGCACGATTTGTGGGAAAACCTGCGGCTATTACTTTTGGCATGGGATATGTGACAAACTCTTCCATAATTCCTGCTTTAGTTGGAGAGGTTCATACTCAATTTTAACTTGTTTTTCTTCACATGTTCATGCAATCGGGGTATCCAAAATGAGTTTTTTGTGAGTGCTAATTCCTACTCTTGTACTCGAACAGGGTGGTCTAATCATTAGTGATTCATTCAACCATAATTCCATCGTCAATGGTGCTCGAGCTTCTGGTGCCACAGTTCTGGTTTTCCAACACAACAGTAAGCTCTGCACATTGAGCACGACATGTTGTCGAGCTTTTGTCAATTCGATTAAATTGTTGACGAATTGATGTTACTGAGCTCCCCTCCAGTATTTTATCAAAGGCTTATTTTGGATGACAGGTCCCTCTCAGTTGGAAGAATTGCTGAGAAAGCAGATAGTTGAGGGGCAGCCTGGCACTGGCGAACCATGGAAGAAGATAATGGTCATTGTGGAAGGAATATACAGTATGGAAGGAGAGTTCTCTAAGCTGCCTGAGATAGTAGCTATCTGCAAGAAGTACAAGGTTTGTTAAAGTTCCATGTTGAGATTCGACTCTTAACACATATTCACCATTTTCTATCCACTTAACCACATATTCTACGAGTATGGAGTAACAGCTATTGTCTTTCTGGGTCAGGCATACATATATTTGGACGAGGCACACAGCATAGGAGCGGTTGGAAAATCTGGCAGAGGTGTTTGTGAGCTCCTCGGGGTGGATCCAGCTGATGTTGATATCATGATGGGAACTTTTACCAAGTCATTTGGGTCCTGTGGAGGCTATATTGCAGCTTCAGAGGTTTACCTCTTGAATAACTTAGTGCTTAATGTGATGTATCTCTGTCCTAAGGCGTGTTAATATGAATTGAACCATTTTGTTTCTCAGGATATCATTCAGTACCTCAAGTACGCTTGTCCAGCTCATCTCTATGCCACGTCCATGTCGCCACCAGCAGTTCAACAAGTAATATCTGCAATCAAGGTTGTTCTTGGAGAAGATGGATCAAACAGAGGTGAGAGTTTACAGCCACAGCAAACCCCCGGTCACTTTGTAATGACACCTAAGTACAACTTGCTTTATGGTTAAACCAGGAGCCAAGAAACTTGCACAGATTCGCGAGAGCAGCAACTACTTCCGATCAGAACTTAAGAAGACGGGCTTTGTGGTTCTTGGCGACAATGACTCACCGGTCATGTCTATTATGCTGTACAACTTAGCTAAACTCCCTGCTTTTTCTCGTGAATGCTTAAGGCAGAATGTAAGTATCTGGCTAGGCAGTGTCGCCATGTTTTGTGCTGCGATATAAGATCATATCATTTGCGTTGCTAGTTCTGATCAATGATCGATCTTTCTTGTAGGTTGCGGTTGTGATTGTAGCATACCCTGCAACCCCGGTTTTGCTTGCCAGGGCCAGGATCTGCATATCAGCTTCCCATACCAGGGAAGACCTGATAAGAGGCTTGAAGGTAAAGAAAATTTTGTCTAAAGATTGCCAATTAGTTTGCATCATTATGATGTAGGATGAATTTTCCAAACTTTGATTATTCTATCGTGAGCTGTTTGGAAAGAGACCAGTCAGACATGTTTGTTTAATTTAACAAGACAGAGTTAGATCAGAAGTCTTTTTCCAATCCTTGTTGCATAATTCTTTTCAGGTCATCAGCGAAGTTGGTGATCTTGTAGGGGCGAAGTGCCTCCCTGCCGAACCAGAGAAGATAAAGTTTGATTGAGAGAAAACACAGACAGAAACAAAAGAAATACATGTTACCTACATATATATTTAATTATGTCACTCCCTTTTGATCATCGAAAATAGATTACTTGTTTGGGCAAAGCCTTGTTCATATGTTATTTCCCAATTTACTTTTCCGATTTATCTCATATGGGGCCGACGATTCTACCTTTTGCTATAATTGTTCATATGTTATTTCATATTTATGAAAAGCGAGCATTTTGTAATTCTCTGACTGCTGTTTATATAAATTTTTTTAATTAATACAATTTTATGTAAAGGGTGTGAATAAGTAGACTATAGCTTCCAAATTATGCAGTAGTTGCTATAACTATGAAGTAACTGTTATAACTGTGCAGTAGCTACTACAACTGTGAAGTAGTTGCTACAATAGTGAAGTAGCTGCTACAATTATGCAATAGTTGTTACAACTATAAAGTAACTACTACAACTGTGTAATAGTTACTATAACGTTATAGTAGCTATTATGTAGTACCTGCTACAATTGTGAAGTAGTTGCTACAACTGTGAAATAGCTATTACAACGGTGTAGTGGCTGTTACAACGGTGCAGTAGTTGCTACAACGGTGTAGTGACTGCTATAATGGTGCAGTACCTACTATAATTGTGCTATAGCTACTATAACATTGCAGCAGCTAAAGCCGCTACAACTGTGCAATAGCTATAACTGCTACAACTGTACAGTAGTTGCTACAATTGTGCAGTAGCTGCTACAACTCAATAATTATATAATAACTACTACACTTTGTAGTAACTACATCACCTTTAAAAATCAGCACCACAGTGATTATTATATGCAATCATAGGAGAGAGAAATGAGCTGTTTATTTTAATTTAAGAGGAAAGAGAGAAAAATTATGATATACAGATGAGAAAGAGATTAAAAAAATTAGATTTTGGCCACTTTGAATTTCACACACAGTCGTGTAAGAAGCATCAGACATTATATCAATTTATCAATTTCATGTGTGTGTGGGTGTATATATA
>JBBMJZ010248799.1:0-18832 GCA_037833815.1 Zingiber zerumbet
TTAGACGATGTGAAACTATGCTAAACATGCATATCAAACGAGGAAGAGGAAGACCAAAAAAGACTTTGTTAGCAACAATAAAACAAGATAAAATTTATTTAAATATAGATGATGATATAATAGGAGATCGAACTCAATGGCATAAAAGGATTCATACAGCCGACCCCACCTAGTGGAAAAAGGCTTGGTTGTTGTTGACAGTAACAATAACAAAACTCTAACAAACTAAACAGGCTAACACCACTCCCACTAGGATAGACACTAGTGTAGCAACCAACATTATCTCTTTCAACCTGGACTCATTTGGGGCAATATCAGGTAGGACAGCTTCAGGATTCTCCATTGGATCTACAATCGGATCCTCTTCAGGAACTTCCTTAAACTCTTCAAGATCCTCTTCGGACTCTTCAGGATCCTCTTCATCCATATGGTGAAGCAGTTCCTCACATAACTGTGAATATATAACGCGTCCTTTATGGTGCCCCCATACATAGTTTGCTATCACCTTAGGATACACCGGCAATGAACGTATCAAAGCCCAGATCCTATAATTGTCCAGGACGGGAAACACTTCCCTCTCGAGTTTCCAAAATAATCTATCGAGCCATCGAATGTGTCCATCGACTCCATAAATAGGGTAATACTCAATCTCCTGAATTTGCTCTCGTAGCTCATTCCGTCGCACTTCACGATGAGTTAAGGTGGTAATCATCCGTGCCATATGTAAATTAAAATTAAATAAGTCAGTACAAAACCGGCTTAATTCAATTTATGCAGGCATAAAACTAACATTATTAATCAAGAAAAAATAAATCTTCTCGATTTTCAGGAGTCTAAGTCGACTGAACCCATTAGACTGGTCGATTGGGAATCCAGATCCTAAGTTTGGTCCATTATCCTCGTTAGAACTAATTTAATTAGATAGGGATCTTCTGTATCTATGTTTTGTTATTATTTAATCTAAGCTCATTTAAGTCCATCTAAGACTTATTGATCAAACTCAAGTCTGGTCAAACAATACCCATTGGATTAAGTCTGACCCATTAGAATAAGTCCAATCCATTTTATCAAATTTGACCCAATAGAACAAATATGGTCATTTGATCATATATGATCCAAGTCTAATTAATTCATCTTTGAATCAGACCAATTCTGATTTGGACTAAACTGGTTTAGTTAAAACAACTAATGGTTTGACCAAGACCAGGGTGTAAGTGAACCAAATTGGTCTTGTTAAACCAACCTAGTCTGGTTCAATGAACTAGGTAGTGATCTAATAAGCCCAATTACAATTAATATCCATGTACATTAAAAAAATAATTAAAGGTTTTTTTTCATAATAGTGTTATGCCATGCATAAAAAAAATGTATTTTTTAAACATGCATTTAAACAAAAAAAAAATGTAACCAGACTGATTTTTTTATATATCAAATATTTTCTCAAATGGTAATTTTGTTCGACCTTCTTCTTCGTTACGCCCATGCCTCAAGTCGCACGCCGCCTCCACACAACTACGACAAACACAGTCGCCAACCACGATGGTCAATCACCGACCTACTAGGGCGATCGCCAGTCCTTTCCGGCGACGGACGCCCTTGGCCCGACGACGTCGCCATTGCCCGTTCATGTAAAAGACTACGAGACACGATTTTCAACGCACCCCGAGCCTTCTCTGGATCTAGTATGTCGTTGTCGACATAGCTCCACGACACAAGCCTCGCTCCCATCATGATTTTCCTGCTCGACATAGCATGCTGCTTTGTAGCAATGCTGTTGCCAGCAAGCAACTCGGTGGCTTACCCTGTTGCCGGTTTCGGAGGAAATTTCCATGGGTGTTGGCTGCTTCGTTCAGGGCCTAGAGAAGGTCACAGATCACAATTGCGTCTGGCGAAAGCCACAGATCACAACTCAGTCGTGGTTTTGCCTAGTGACATATTGTGATTTTAATCGTGCAGAAAAGAATTTTCAAATGCATAGGAATCATGCATTCCAATCTAATGCTCTGATACCAATGAATGAATTGAAATGCATGAAATACTAAAATACAAAAACCATAAAACTTACAGGGATCTGCAATGATGAATCCTGTTATTCGTGCTCGTCGTCAGAAGATCCATGCTCACCGTCGGACGAGCAATTACAAAACGAAGAGCTCATCAATGGCCACAAACCAAATCCCAATAATCTACTTGGATGTTCCTCTTTTGACGATAAGCAGGATCAAATTTCGACTTCTCGTTTCTTCCACTTGGATGCAACCTCTCCCTAGAAACAAGTGAGGTATGTGGGCAGTTTTTGAAACTGCCCATACCTTCCACTTCTCCCACGCCCAACACTGCAGTAGTGCATCAAGTTCTCATGGAGATAACCCTCTCCTCACCTAAGGATTCATCTATGTTTTTAGGGTGAGATTAAAAATTTTATTTCTTTTTTATGTATTTTTTAGATCTATATTCAAAAGAAAATAATGTTGACCTCATCTAGTGGGATAAGGCTTGGTTGATGTTGTTGTATTCAAAAGAAAATATGCTCTAATGTTGAACTAAGGGTATTCTTGTATGCAAGCAGATTTGAGGTTTAAGATATAGAAAAATGTGTTGGTGCAATCGACCTTATTTTGATGTTGTTTGACAATATGTTTAATGGAGCTTGGTCAATGTTGACATGGTTAATTGAGAAGTCTAATCAGGTCAAGGGCAATCAGATGACTGGCATGTGGTGAGTAGTCTACCAAGTAGCTAGCAAGTCTAAGCAGGTCACCTTGACCTGATGCTTGTAAGAGGAAAATCCTAGGGGGAGATAACCTTAAGTACCTAGGGGAGGTAGCCCTAAGTAAAGAGGAAAACCCTAGGGGAGGTAACCCTAGGTAAAAAGGAAAATCCTAGGGGAAGGTAACTCTAGATAATGAAAAGTCTTGGAAGAGTTAACTTTAAGCAAAGTGAAAGTCCTAGTGAATAAAGCAAGTCAGGTAATGGAACCCTAGACGGAGGTAACCCTAGGCACCTAGGGGGAGGTAACCCGAGGTAGTGAGAAGTCTTGGAGGAAACTTCGAGCATGTGTAACCACGATCGATCGGACCGGTAGATTTTGGTAAACCTAAGTATAGTTTTACCAATACTATTTTGCATTACTATTTGTTATTGTGCTAATTTAGAATTGCAGAAAAAGTCTTAGTGGATCAGGCGTTCAGACACTGAGCAGAGAAAGTCCATACAGGTTTGGAAGACCAAATGTTTAACAGGTGAGTGAGGTAAGCTCTTGGAGGAGTGCAGTGAGGTTGTGTCCCATAAGGGACAAACTTTAGACGTTGATCTAACTGAAGAAACAGATGGAGGTTTCTACGTTAGATCAGCACAATCATTATGTCTTGTTTATACATTAATATATCTAGGTAACTCTATTTTGCAAAAGCACTATTATTATTGTATTTGTGCTAACTCTGTTTTACAGATAAAACTGAGTTCCAGGCTGACCAAGGTTCGGTCAATCGAACCATAGGATCAGTCGACCGATCAAGCAAAAAATGGCATAACTCGCGAACTTGGTAAACAGGCGGATCAGTCGACCGATAATGAGGATCACTCGAGTGAACCCAAAATGGAAGTTACAGACGATCAGATTGAATCTTCGCTGGAATGGTAATCAGGGGTCCAGTCGACCGATAGGCTTTATTAGTCAACCGAACAGTGAAAATCACATCATTTCGGATCAACGTAAAGAAAGAAGGCGCAGGGTTCAGTTGACCGATAGAAGTATCAGTTGTAAGATACGACAATTAAATAATAAATGCTGGAGAAATAACCTTATAAAATTTTTTATAATTTTTTTTTTTTAAAAAAATTGAGATTTAAATGGAGTCCGTATGACACATTTTAAGGGGATTGATCTATTAGGTTTAGGGAAACCTTGTTTAGAATATCCATTTAAGTAAGAGTTGATTGACTTAATTTAACCAAAGGTTATATTTGATTAACCTAGATATAAAATCAAAACCTAAGTCCTTCCCATCATTTCTCCCAATCCTTCATCCTCCCCAACTCCTCGCGCCACCGCCCGACGCTGCACGACCCGTTGTCGCCAACCCCTCTCCAGCCACAACCAAGACATCGCCCTTTACCACTCCTCCCTAAACGATGGTCCCGACTAGAGGCCGACCACCGACGTGTCGGCTGCCCACAAGCTACACCTCCCCATGCCCTAATCACTGTCTCCTCCCGATTCGTTGCCTATGCACTAATCTCTGCTCTAGATAGCTAACCGCCAACCCCAACGCTGCCCCTTCACTTAAGGCCAAATTGATGTCATAGCCAATCATGTGAGAGCCACCGATTTCCTATGCACCGATGCCCTTTAGATGTGCCGAGCTCGGACAACCATTGTCGTCGCTCTTACTGTTTATGCCGAACCCAGCTAGCGTTTATTGTTGTCCTGAGGCCGCCACTATCCTTAAGGCAATCGCCTCCCTATTTCCTATTTTCGGTCGAGGACAACCACTCCATCTAGTAATTTCACCGCCCTTCATCAGATTTGTACAACTTTCATCAGATCTGGATTGCAGCTCTTCTGGCAATTTCAGGCCACTGTTAAGCTGCTATAGTGAGTTCGGGTAAAGGATTAATTAACGTTGGATTAAATCCTATTTGCTTCAATTGATAGAGTGAAATGCATGAATAACAATGATAGTATTGTATGATATTAAGGGAGATCGTTGGTGACCGTTTAGACGTTGATATGTACCTTAGGCTAAAGAAGACGAACATGGATCTCAATGGGATCACTCAGAGGCTGCTCTATCAAGGTCCGTATTTGATGCTTGTGCATTTCCTATGTTAGATTATTTCAGTCTCGTGATTAGAATTGTGGATTAATATGAATTATTGATGGATTAAGTGAATTGGGGTTAGTGAGATGTTGATCAATGTAAGTGGATTAATAGGATGATATATTGATTTTAAATCCTTAGTTTTGCGTCGTATTCTGTATTGGTAGGATTCGAGCTGAATGCGATCTCATGGACTTGAAGACAGCTGGAACGAACTACAGATAAAGGACGGTACTTCTTGCCTTGCTTCTTTAGTACTTTGACCTTAGTGCATGAGCTATATTCGGATAGTTGCTGAATTTACCTTGACTCTACTCATATTTTACCTGAGTTTGATACTTACATGCTTGACCTTAGAAATGATCGATTTGATATCTATACAGTCTCTCGTTGTTATCCATGATATTTAGTAGATACTAGATACTTTGTTTACTCGCATTGATTGTTGTATATACATGTACTCTGTTGAGCATACTGGTTTTACTGTAGCATAGTTGATTGCTATATATATCTGTGGTGATGACTATTCGCATCTTGCTCATCATATCATTGTATGCATGTCGACAATTATGTCTCCCTTATAGTTGAGAGAGTCGTTGGCCAGAGACACACACTCGACCAATCAGGGGTAGTGATAGCTGAAGTATGTGCCGCTTGTCCTGTCGTGCCTACTCGGCCACTCATGGACACTGGTAGCTAGAATTGCGAGCAGCAGGGACCCCGTTGCTCTGTAGCTAGCCAGCTACTATACAAATTGTCCACTCAGCCATTCAAGAGTAGTAGTAGCTAGAATGTTGTACAATTGAGTTGTCATTGCCCCGACCTCTTAACCATACAGGGTCATGGTAGCTGAGGGGTGGGTAGGAGTGACCATGCCATGCATATGCATATGAAATTGTGTTTACGTATATTGTTGATTTATTGTATCCGTATGTATGTGATATGTTACAAATGATTGAGATATGTCTGTTGCATGTGCATCGACACTGGCTTACTTATTGGCAGTATGTATATTTTATACATATTGCTCTTATAGTTATGAGCAGTAATGTTGCAGATCCTCACTTACATTTAACTTTCTATTACTTAGTATATGAATTCAGGTATAGATATTTACTATGATGTCACTATTATTCTTGCTATTATTTCCCCATGAGACTGTATACCTTTGAATCTCTAGATATATTATGTTCATGCACTATCTGTCTTATACCCGCTGAGTTATTTGAACTCACCACCCCTATTGTACTTTTAATTTCTCCAGGTGACAAGTAGATGGTACAAGGTCACATGAAGTATCCTGATTGTCAGTCTCACGTGACATCCGAGGACGGTTTTCTAGTTTTGCTTCCTGCTTTATTTGCATTATGAATTTGTGGACTTGTCGTTGTAATAATTCAACTCGGTTTTGGAGTTTAGCTCTACGAATCTTGTATTTACTTTGTTGTTGTTGTGCCAAGTCGGACCGGCTCGCAATTAGTTGTTTTAGTTTATATATTTTACTTTATGTCTTCCACATATTTTTATTCTAGCCGTGTGGACTACATACTATACTGCATGGTTGTGTTTAATTCTAGTCGTGTGGGCTGTAGATACTATACTTGTACTGCCTTGTGACATTGTATCCGAGTTCCATATGTTGTCATAAGGGGGGAGATGTTGTCCATTTGTTGAGGAGGGACTCCTCAAGACGTGACATCAATCTACCTAAAGGATCAGTCGACCGAACTATGCCTATAAAAGAAGCCCTCAAGCACCGAGCCAGACACAACTCTCTCATCCGATCTACTCTGCTCTTGTTGTGACTGTCTGTGCAAGCTTCGACAACTCTGCTCCAAGAAGTTCTCCAACAACTGTGCTACATCTCTACTTAATTGTTGTTGCTAACTTTAATATTGTCTTGCACTTATTCTTTGAAGATAGTAGAATTGTTACTATCATCATATCATACTTATAAGATTTTGCTTCTTTAGAAGAACTAATATTAGTATTGTCCAACGAAAGCGGTCAAGGGTCACGTGTATTGGAGTAGGAGTCGTCATTAGTATTGTCCAACGAAAGCGGTTATCACGTGTATTGGAGTAGGAGTCGTCTAGGCTCCGAACCAAGTAAAAATGTATAAGAGCACTTTTGCTCAATTGATTTTCTAGTGAATATTTTGTGAGGATGGCTCACACCAAACATGACACGAGCCATGCAGTAGGAAGGGTGTCCAAACCAAGTTAAAAAATCATGCTAGTACTAGTTGTTGTGTTTTTCATTTAAATTCCTGCTGCATATTTCACACATCATTTATAAATGCATTTGAATATAACAATTGTCTTGAGTTTGTGATTGCGATGATTTGTCATTATCTATTCACCCCCTTCTAGTTGTGCCTTCACATTCCAATGGAATGAAAGCTCCCTGAAACTGAATCTTAAATCTAACTACCGAGACAGTTTTTGGTCATATTAGCCTCTAGTTATACTTGTACTTATGGATCTAAAATTGTTCCCAATTCGACTAAATAAAAGCTAGAAGCCAAAAATATATTTACCCTACCTAACCAGCAGAACCTTTTCTTTAGCTTCCAGAGGATGATGAGAGAATTACGAACACCTTAAGGTAAATAGAGTAATTTCAATGACCATCTAAGAATATTTTTGAGATGGAAACAAAACTTCATCTGGTTTCATTTAAATTCCTCAGATTATGAGAATGTGCATTATTATATTGGAATGACTTTCCCACACGTCAAGCATCATCTAAGAAGGATAGATTGTCTTTTGTGCATTCAAACTTCCTAATTTTCAGTATGCCAACAAACTCATCCATTTACAGCTACATCAAAATAGATTAAAGGGCACTGCTATGTGCTTTTTCTGGTATTGAAGGATGAAATTATAGCCTAATTTTTGAATTAAAACCTTCTCCACTTCCGTAGTGATGCCCTATCCTTTTTGGTACATTCCTTAAACGTATATGCATATGAATCAACCAACAAAGTAATTGAACATGCATATAAATCCACTGACACCATATTTGCAATCCAACTAACTTAAATAGACTCGACAGCATAAAGCACACTCCGCAAGAATGTTATGCAACAGCAAGCTGGATAGTTTCATGTTCTTACGAAATAATTAGTCAAAATCAACTCATTAATGCCATAGAATCTTCCCTGGCGTCAAAAACTCCAACTTTAGCTGGATCATATATCAGCAACTTAATTCCAATCCATCTCAACCAACAAAGAAACATTTAAAAAAAAATGAAAGAAGCATTACGCAGTTGCTCCCATTTAAACTTTCGGGCGTTAAATCAGCATCAAGATTCAAGAACAATCACTATTTTCGCAAATCCAATAAAAAGGAAGTCAACATTCTTGAGGAGAGTAGTAATAATCCAAAGCAGATTAGAAAAACAAACTGAAACATGTAAAAAGGGCGAGAGATGTAAGGACGAATTACTTCATTTTGCCGGGGGTGAAGGAGGATACCCCGCAAGGCGAGGAACAAGCTCTGTGCCTCATAAGAAGCTTCAAAACGAGGACTTTGAAGGTAGCTGAGTTGCGACGGCAACGCCTACGAAACCGCTCCGACCTATTCCATGGCGACAGATTTGGGTCTCGAGATCGGAGACGGCAAATAAAAACAAAGGAAAAGAAACGACAATCGAGAAAGAAACCGTAGCGCGACTTGGAAATACTGATTTGTTAATTAATTTTACTGTATTCAGATTTCAGAAGCAAAACTAAATAAAGGCACAGAAATCAAAATTCATATGATTTTTATTTGTCTGATGGGTGTATGATGCAAGCGTTTCTTAATTTATTAGATGAATCATCACAGGAAGTGTAACCTGAATAATTCATGGCCAGTAATTATTTATTTATTTATGATTTATCTCTTCCGTGATAAATTAATAGGGATGAATATAGATCCGTTAGATTACAATTTATGATTAAAAGGATAGATCACTAAATTTATTAGTTGATGGGGATAGATTCTATCTATTAAATAGGTAGGATTTATCCTCATCAACTAATCAATTTGTACGATCCCTCCTTTGAACTATAAATTACAGTCTAGAGAATTCAGACTGAGTAGGGATATTGGGATAATTTAAAAGGTGATTTTACACCTAAATAACAACTAAAAAATAACCCTTTTTTAATAAATTATCAAAACGATATCTCACACATATTTAATTATCTAAATCATATTTTAAAAAAATTTAAAAAAATCTTCATTATATTTTTATAATTAAAAATAATAATTAAATTTTCCTTTACACAAGTATATAAATATTTTTCGCCAACGTAATTAAAATTATTTCAAAACCTGCTAACTACTTTTGTTGATGTTAAATGATATATGTTAATTCTAATATAATTTGGTTGAATGAAAATAATTGAATGGAAAAAAATATTATTAGTATAGAAAATATTTAATTCTTTATTGAGTATGAGTATGAAGATAGATATTCGATACCTAATAACTATGAAGATAGAGGATATAAAATTTAATTCAAATCTGACTTTTTATTCTCCCTAATTCGAACAATTTAAGCTATTAATTAACAATGTTTATAGTGAATTTCACCATAAAATTTAAATAATTTTAATTAAATTGATTATATATATAAAATATGTTGAAATAAGGATTATGGGAACCATTTTTAAACTTTTTTAAATGGGTTTTTTTATATAATTATGCTAATTTAGGATGTCTTTTTAAATTTTTTTCCTAAAGACTTAAATTACTTTTTGTGTTTTATCTTAAAGTAGTTTCAATTAAAACTATATTATTTAGTATAACTTGGGTGAAAATGGCTCACACGCCGCTTGAAATAATATATGATTACCAACTTAAAATAATTTTGATATATTATCTTAGAATAATCTTGATCATCATTTTAGAATAATTTTATTCAAAAAAATTTTAAAATACTATTGCTAGTGTGTTTTTTATTATTATGTATTTTCAATCATTTTAAAATATATTTTGACATTAAGAAAATCTATAAATATATTTTTAAATAATTGATAAAAAAATGTCGTAATGGGAGGATAAACTTTATCGGTTCCTCGGATTCTGTGGACAAAAATGTGAGAAATTTAAGAATAGTTAGCCTTAGTGACCGATATAAGTACCAACAAGTCAATTGGTGAGGAAAGATTACAGGTCGTAGGCCCCATGGAAAGTAACCAATGAGGCACCATAAGGGCATCATTTGACGGTGGAATGAATCGGGTAGAATCCGTGATGCGAAATGGGGAATCCGGGGAGTATTGACCTGATGCTTTTCAAGTTGTCGCTTTCCGGTGATTTTACGCAGTTCCACCGAATAGATAGTAAACGCCAGTGTTTACTTGCGGGGGCGAGTCTAAAGGTGCAGGGGCTCGACTGAAATAGTTGAATCTAGTGTGTACCAAGGACATTAATTCTAAGGAAAGGAAGTAAAGAGTCTAAGTTAAGTGATCTGGTCCACCAAATAATGTTGCGACGTAGAAATCTCACTGCGGTGTTAAGGCGGTAGAAATCCATCGATGACATCAAAAACTTCTTGCTTTTTGCTTTTTTCTCGTGGTGTGGTAAAGCGTAGTCGGATCTGCACGAGTACCAAACATCAAATATTAGCCCTGATTTCATAAGTGGGAAGGTGAAAAGTTGATGATGTTGTGGATTTATTGATTGGATATAGACCTCACTTCGTTTTATAAAATAAGTAATTTCTCCGGTATTGATCCTCCGACGCTTAAATTAGTCACTGAAATAGTAGAAGAAAGCGGAGCAATAGTAACTCTAGCGCAAACAGTAAATAATGCGTATCTCCGCTGGTGATGAACCCCTCTTGATATAGAGCCCTGGTGGGTGACGTGCATGCTCCTCGAGGCGTGGGCACGTTCTCCAATATATCCTTTGAAGGGACCTATCAGGAAAGTACCTCTGACACCATACTTTAACAGGGCATGCATATCCCTGACAAGATAGTAAAAGTTTCTGTCGTACGATCCGCTTGTCGATTATGCCTCGTGTCAGCGGCACTATCTCCTAGAAGGAAATGAAATGATACGACCACCGTCCTGGTGCTTGGCCGAACAGGGTAGTCGTTCGACCGAAACTTAGCTCCGTTGATGGCCAGGTCCCGTTGCTTGGCCGAGCGGAGTAGTTGCTCGGCTAGGACCCCTCCGTTTTGTCTCAGTTACTCTTCCCTGTGGTGACTATGTAGTAGCATGACTTCCACGTTCGGACAAACTCTCTGGTCTCCTTGGCGTCTTGTTGCTCCATATTAAGCGTCTGATTATCTTATCATATTATCCCGAGCTGGACGAGTGGTCCGCTCAGACATGTCTTCTGCTGGTCAGACACTGACTGTACTGACCAGCTGTTGCAATTGCCCTCCGTTCATCCCTTTGACACCCTGACATTGACCATCTGGACTTTGACATTCATCTTGGAAATTGACCCCGTGCCAGGTGGGCATCCATATATCACTGCATAACAAGCCTTCCTCTCAAGTCTAGTCGAAGGAGGCTGCAAGTCTGACTGACTAAACAAGTAGCGTTTTCAATGTCTTACACGACCGATCGGACCCTACATATGCTTCCTAGTTTATGATCGGCACAAACGTCTTCGTCTTTCGGCTTTGTTTCGTCAGGCTGGGTCTGTAGCTACCGCTCGAATCATGGCTCCCAAGAAGATGATGCCTTGATCGTTCGGTTATGTGACAATCCATTATATGTGCCTGGTTGGGAAGATGGGCAACAACACTGGCGAATTTTCTCCTTTCCTTGTGATTCCTCGGCTGAGCATCTTGACATCATCAAAATTTCTTGAAGACCATGCAAATTTCTGATAATTATAGCCAAGCACGCGACCATACCTTTTAATTAAGCCTCATTAATGTCTTCCTCTAGCTGAACGCCACATGTCCCACTTTCTACCGTCACACGTTTGACGTGACAGTCGGATATTCGCTGGCGACGTGATAGGTGTCATTTCAAATTAAATGGCTAGATCTTCTCCTAATTTTTCATAACCCTGGATCGGACGGTTCAGGTAGATTGGCCGCGAGGTTTGTAAACCTCACTTGTGTTGCCGTCTTCTTCCTTCCTCGTGCTTTCATCTTCTTCCCTCTCCACGATGCTACGCTTCTTCTTCTTCTCCGGCGATCTTTCCAGTAAGCTTCTTTGCCTTTTTCTTACTCGAATTTGTTCGTTGTTCTTCCTTGGCTCCTCTATTTTTGTTGTCCAACTCCTCGCAACCTCCCGCCCCAGTCTTAGGCTCTAGTATACTTCCACAGAGTCCAGGTTCGATGGGGACGACGTTGAGAGTTTGAAATATGCTTACCAATTTCCATCCGACTACCAAATTTCTATTCCTTCTGCTTTCAACCGACCACATGAACCACCACGGAGTTTTTGTGTTTCTTTAAAGATCAGTTTACCGTCGATCTGCGGTTCCTCATTCATCCGTTATTCTCCGGAGTTTGTAAATATTTTCATATTTCTCTTAATTAGTTAATGTCGAACTCCTTCAGATTGTTGTACGGGGTCGTTGTCTTGTTCCGCTTGCATGACATTTCTTTAACTCTTCGGCTTTTCCATTATTTTTATTACCCTAAGTTGTCTGAGCTGGGGACCTTCTTGTTCCCAGCCTAATTGGGCTTAGTCTTTTTTAATAAAATGTCGTCCTCCAACAAGCATTGGAGGAACAACTACTTCTTTCGTTTTCCCGAGCGGCTAGACTTCCTGACCAGCTGGCAGCTAAAGGTGAGGAATCCTCCCGCGCTCAGGAAATACAAAAGCCGATCTGACTATCTCCAGGCAACTTCAAGTTTGGTTGGTCAGAAATATCACATTTACCGATTGCTGCTGGAGGGCGTCCTTTATGTGTTTGGCTTGAGCTCGATTTGCACACGGCTTTCGTCCAGCCTGGGTATGCTCTTTCTTCCCTCTATCTTTGAATCTAACTGATTTTACTTCCTTTTTTGCAACTCGCATCATGTTAAGGGCGCGTTTAGCCAGCAAGAGCAAGCTTGCGGATGCGGAGATCAACGTCGCGACATTGGCCGAGTTGGAGAGTCATGGCCTATAGCTGATCGACTCCCATAAGGATCCGTTCGACTAAGCCAAAGGAATGCAAGTGCCGACCAGTGAGGGTGGGAGAAGTCAGATGGCGGTGAGTGATGTAGCGGTAGCTACAACAGATCTTCCTCCTGAGCGACCTTCTATGCTGCCAATTGCAGTGGCTTCTGAGTTTACCACTTCCGGCGAGCCACTGCGACTCCGTAAGAGACGCCGTGAGGAAGCGTCCTCCCATTTCGCCACTTCCGCCTTGCAGACTTCAACGCAAAGTGGCTCGCGATCCTCCTCTGAGAGAGGCGAGACCTCCACACCTGCTCCTCCCGAACAAGGAGCTGCAGCGCTCCACGCCTCCCTTTCATCCAAGCAGACACCGTCGTGTCTGGGCTACCGCTGGGACCATCTATGCACCGTCGATCGCCTTTCTGCCGCCACAATCGTTGGTAGCGACCCATGTATCTTGCATCTAACTGGCTCCAACATCCCAGTCAGTGATCAGAGCCACCTCGAAACCTTTTGGCCCGAGCGGCCAGAGACAAATAACGACAATTATTCATTTGTCGACAGATGAGCGGTGCGGTCTGGACGATGTCGCATGCCTCACCTCCGAGCACTAGATAAGGATCCAAGGGTCGCTCGTGCAAATATGGGCTGACACGCGGGCCCGTGCAACGGTCATTTCTCCAGGGGAGTTCACGAATTGCCATACCCAGATGTCCATTCGGGTATGCATCTTACCTTTGTGTTTTGCTTGTTTTTATCTACTTGACCCTTACAATTCCCTGGTCATTGCAGTATTGGATAGAGAGTCTGGCCATGTGCCAAAGGCTCACTTTTTTGGAGCACGAAGTCCAGCTACTATGCGCTCCGAGCGGCCAATCAGTAGCTTTAGAGGTGCGCGTGGAGCAATTGACTGCTGAGGTCACTCAATTGAAGGTCGATCTGCAAAAAAGCACCAACCTACTGGAGGGAGAGAAGGGCAAGAACGCCGAACAGGCCACACAACTAGCGCGACTCAATAGGCAAGCCAGCTCCTTCGAAGCGAAGATTCATTCGGCCAACACTAGGAAGCTTTGTGCCATCAAGGAGTTAGAGCTTAAGAACAAAGAAGCTTGGGTCCTGGCTCAGAGTTTGAAGGAGGCAGAGGCAACACTGCAGGCTGAGCGGGAGAGCCGATCAGCTGAACAATCAACAGTGTAAGAAAAGTTGGACTCTAAGGATGTCACGCTGGCTTCCATGAAAGACGAACTAGAGGCCTCCCGCATGGCTTTGGAGGTTTATCAAGGCGTCGAGTCATGTTGGTTTGAGCTTATGAAGCGGGACTACCTCCGCTCGGACCCTTTCAATGACCGACTCACCGATCGGGCGCTTTGCCTCTTCAACTTCACCATTGATGGGACACTCGACTAGCTAAAGGGTGGCGGCTATATTCCATCCACACTGACCAACAAGTTTATCGGCCGAGACAAGCTGATCGAGTCGCTACCCGATAATCTGCTGGACTACCTTGAATGAGCCCACCTCTTGCAAAATTTGCCTCTTTTTGTGCCGCCTTGATATCTTGTAAAATTTTTCTAAGTGGCAATGAAATATCGCCCGTTCGGCGTACCTTTGTTTATTTGAATATTTATATTCAAGTATCGCCATGCGTCGCGGCTCGACATTTCCTTGCTTTCTTGGTCGTCGTATCTATTCATGCATTGTCACTTGACCCGAGTGGGATTACGAACCACTTACGTTTTATGAGAAATTTCCAAGTGTGGTTCCATGTTCGTCTGATTATCGACATAGCCCATCACTGGGGTGTCCGAGCGATCACTCCAAATATATCGAACGACTTTACTTTAGTGGAAACTATTGCTTCTTTGAGCAGCACATTTCCTGGTCAACCTTATTCTCGGCTTACATATTCGTCGTTCCTCTTCGTTTGTTGTAGACTTAGTTTTAGAACAATCGATCAACTATTATTCTCTGTAGACTCGGGGGTTATAGCCACTGCTCGGCTGTTGAAGACACAGACTTGGGTTTAATGTCGCCACTCAACGGTTGACGCAGACTTTGGTTTAAGGTCACCGCTCGACTGTTGATGACAACAATGGTTTAAGGTCACCACTCGACCACTGATGATGACAAGGGTTTAAGGTCGTCGCTTGACAGTTGATGATGACAAGTTTTTAAGGTCGCCACTCGATCGCTGATATAGATGAGGGTTTAAGGTTGTCGCTCGACTGTTGACGTAGATGAGGGTTTAAGGTCGTCACTCGACTGTTGACATAGATGAAGGTTTAAGGTCGCTGCTCGATTATTGACGTAGACAAGGGTTTAAGGTCGTCGTTCGACCGTTGATGTAGACAAGGGTTTAAGGTCACCGCTCGATCGTTGACGTAGACAATGGTTTAAAGTCACCGCTCGACCATCGGTGAAGACTAGGGTTTATAGTCGCCACTCGACTTTTAACACTTGTGACTTTATTTATATTTGTCCTACATCCAGAAGACATACATGCACTTATACAGGTACATCTATATTTATTCACACACCTCTCACTCGGCCTTATAGGGTCAGAGATGATTCACGCTCCATGGCCGCTTGAGTTGTCTTCCATCTTCGTCCTCCACATAGTAGGCTCCCGAACGAAGCTTCTGCACAACCTTATAGGGGTCCCACCCACGGGGCCTCCCGGATGTGTCCAGCCTCCGGTAGTTTTTCAATCTCTGCTCAGATGATCAAGTTTTGCTCTGCACTAAAGTCTCTTTTTTTTTGCTTCACGAGCCTAGCGTCCGGTCGGACGTGAAGCTCGTGTTGAGTCACACTCGGTGAAATACCAGGGAGCTCATGTGTCGACCAGGTGAACATGTCGTGATTTTGTCTGAGGCAGGCGACCAGCTCTGCCTTCTTCTCACCTTCTAGGTAGGCAGCGATAAAGGTAGTGGCCTCCGACCGACTTGGTAGAATTTGTACCTCCTCCTTTTCGTCATAGACCAGTGTAGGAGGTTTCTCTATAATGGTGTTCACCTCCAAGCGCAGGTTCTTCCGACCGGCCTTTGCTTCGGATTTGACCATCTCGCTATAACATCGCCGAACAGTCAATTGGTCACCTTTGACTTCGCTCAACTTGTCGTCCACTAAGGATTTGATCTTCTGGTAGAAGGTGGATACCATTGATCGGTCCAATATGACATTGTAGGCTGACGAAGCATCCACCACAATGAAATTTATGGTCCTTGTCCTCTTTAGCGACTCCTCCCCCGAGCGAGACTGCCAGGCGAACTTGACGGATCGACAACACTTCGTTGTCTGTGAATCCGTAGAGTGGAGTCATCATGGGCAGTAAATTGCTCCGGTCGACTTGCAACTGATCGAACGCCTTCTTGAATATGACATTCACCAAACTCCCTGTGTGAACAAAGATTCCGTGAATAACGTAGTTAGCGATTACTGCTCGGATGATTAGTGCGTCATCATGAGGGATCTCCACTCTCTCTAAATCTTTTGGGTCGAAACTGATCTCGGGTCCTTCGGCCTTCTCCTTACTGCAGCCAACGACATGGATCTCAAGTCGCTGAGTGTGCAACTTCCTTGCCCGATTGGAATCACCGCAGGTCGGCCTACCAGCGATCATTCCTATTTCTCCTCGAGCAGCGTTACTCTTGTTCTCCTCCTCTTGAGTTGAAGGTCTGCTCCGCTCGACAGAGGCTCAGGTAGGACTTTGGTTGTGCCCCCTCTGAGATTGATGAGGGTGTGGTTCAGCCACTGTCCTTTCTTCCTCCCTTCGCCCGGATGATTGGCGCCTGCATCGTCGATCGGGAGATGGGGATCGGTGGCAATATCCCCGCGGAGCTGACTTGCTAACTATTGATATTAGGTCATAGCAGTCCCGTGTGTTGTGTGTCGCCGATTGGTGGAAGGAAATGAATATTGGCATCCACACTTTACCTTTTGCAGCCTTTGGGCAATCGACTGCCACATGTTGTACGACATACATCCTGGGCTCGTTGTGTGGCTGCTCTCCTCCCGATTGAGGCCCCTTAGGATACCGATGGCTGCTCGACGAACGTCGCTCAGGCGCTGTTGCGGGTTTATTCGACACCTCCCTTCTTCTGGCCGCTTAAGGTTCTTCCACATGTATGTACTCCGTGGCCTTCCTCTGCAAGTGGTCGAAGTCCCTTGGTGGCTTCCGAATGAGCGATCCAAAGAACTCCCTTTCACTGAGCTCCTGAGTGAAGGCATTTACCAATACATCTTAGGAGACTGCTAGGATGTTCATTGCCACCTGATTGAAGTGTTGGATGTAGGTCCTCAATTCTTCCCTGGGCGCTTGCTTCAGTGAGAACAAGTTTACACTCATCTTCTAATGGCAACGGCTGCTAGCGAAATGATGTATAAATGCTGCTCGAAAGTCCTTGAAGTTGTGGGTGAAGCCGATCGGCAGTCTCTTGAACTAACATTGTGCTGATCCAGAGAGCGTGGTGAGAAAGACCCGACACATCACCCCGTTGGTGTACTGGTGAAGTGTGGTCACGTTGTCAAATTTAGCTAGATGGTCATCTAGGTCGGTAGTTCCGTTTTACTCTCCAATCGCCAGCAAAGTGTAGTGCCGGGGCAAGGGATCGTTCAGAATCTCTTGTGAAAATTGTTGATTAATCCGTTCGGGTGAATCATTGTCCCTTGGCGCCTTCCCTTTCCTTGCACCCTGAACAGGCGCATCATCTAATAAAGACCCCCGATCCTTGTCCGCTCGGCCCCGTTCCTCCGATGGGGTCCTGAACAGCGCTCGGCGTGGAAGGGGATCGACGCATCCCTATAAGTGTCAGTCGGCTTCTTGTTATTCCCTCGAGCGGATATTTGGTTCGCTCGATCACCGTGTTCAGCCTGTCGACTATCGACTGATGCAGCGCTTTCCTGCATGCTCTTAGCGCTTGCCCATCGCCTATTGTTGCTGCTGCCCCCCCACTATTTTTACCGCTCGAGTTTGTACCACCATGTCGAGCTCCTCTTGCGTCAACATCACCGTGGTTAATCGTCCAGCGTCCTCCATCTTCTCGTTTGGATGCATGCTACGTTTTGATTCAGCGGCATTTCCATATTTTTCTACAAAACCTTGGAAAGTAGTATAATTGTGGTAACTCCTTCGGACAGCGGAAGCTTTTAGCCCAGCAGATGACACACGAGAACTTGGACAAAGGAATGGTCTACCCACCATTCTCAAACATAAGGAAGATATCTGCCTAAATTGCTGCGAATGTCATTCGCAGCCAAAGCACATGAACTTGGTGCGTGAGTTTCTTCTTCATCTTATTCTTAGCTTAAAAATCTTCCAAAACTGTGCTAAACTAGTTATTACCCTTTGAAGGATTGGCAAGTCAATACCCACGGCCGAAGGACCTGGTGAAATATGCGGAGAACTTCATGTACAAGCCTGTTTCATGCTTGAACTTAATGAAAATATTTATGGGTTTTTTTCTGATCCATTATTCAGTTATTAAAGTGTTGAATTCATTCTTGAACATCAATCATAAAGAATTCATTCATGCTAATTACAGATACAATCATAATGTGATTAGATCAGAAGAGATGCATCATGCATGCACGTGTACTAGAAAAATCATACCTCTGACGGAGGAAGCAAAGGTCCACGCTGGCGAACTCGTCGTCGAGAGGCGAGTGAGCGTCCACTCCGGCGACTGGAAAGGGAGAGCAAAATACGGATAAAGAATACAAAAAAAAAAGTTGGGAGGGAGCGATGATGGTATGTCTTCCCTGATGAGTCAATCTATCCTCAGGATGTCCTTGAGGTTTGCCTTTTGCCTAGTTCATTATAGTTATATTATAATATTAGATATTTGTTTGGCGTTTAAAAGAACAGCGGGGATAGCTCAGTTGGGAGAGCGTCAGACTGAAGATCTGAAGGTCGCGTGTTCGATCCACGCTCACCGCA
>JBBMJZ010248902.1:0-18826 GCA_037833815.1 Zingiber zerumbet
GCATCGAGCGAATCTAAATGTGAAAGAAAGCATTGAAACAAAGCACTTTCACTAAGCACTGAATGAAAAAAAAAAAAAAGGCAGAGTGATCGTTTTCCACGTTTACACGCCCTAAGTTGAAATTTGAAACCCACTAATCTAATGGGCACTTTAGTGCCAAAAAAAACTATTCCCGACTGAGAACTAATAGTTATTCCCGAATTGCATTCCATTCCACAAATCTCTACCACGATACCGATTAAACGACAACCAATTAATTATTTTCAACAACTTAATATTCCACACAAAAACTCAAGTCCCGTAACTAGTGAATCCATACGGTCATCTTCAAATTGATTGCTCTGACTCTTAATTTGGTTATTTTATCGGACGACAAAACTGAATTCGGCATACGAATAGCAACTGAACGAGAAGGCATTTATAAAACGCTGTAGATTTCCACATTGCGCTGTCCCGGGAGAAATGGATGGCCAGTTTGGCTTCCCCAATCCCTTTGATGCTTTGGTTTATTTTATTTTTGGATCAACTCTTTATATTTTTTTAGAATTCTTCTGTCCTACATACATTCAATGATATAATTATCGATTGATAGATTCTACTCACATTCAGAACCAAGTAGAATTTCAGATTCGCTAGTTGAAGGCTCTTCTCGGATAAGAAATGCATGTTTTATTTCTAAAATCACACATCATTTGAAGAATTTTTATATTTGTCTTTTTGCATATTGTAGTTATCCATGTTTTATTTCTAAAATCACACATCATTTGAAGAATTTTTATATTATGTCTTTTTGCATATTGTAGTAGTAGATTAGTAGGAATGGTTAAGAATTTTCATATTATATTACTAAAATGTAAAGTGGATTAGTTTTAGCAAGGAATTAATTAATTAGAACAGCTATATCTATTTGCCCATACACATTCACAGACTGCATTGATCAATTTTGTCTCATCCACTTAGCTTTATCCCCTATCTTTATTATATGACCCTACTTTCATAGGTGAAGCTTCTGCTGATTGGTATACGAAATCAATTTGGACAAATAACATCCTTAAACATGACGGTGGCAGCAGGTCCAGTGGCTAGCGTATAAAATGTTATCATTATAAGATCTAGAGTTTAAATCTTAGTAAAACTAAGGTAAATATCTCCCTTATATAAGGGCGGAGCCAGACTTTAGGCTACCCTAGCTATAGCCCGGGGGACCAGTCAAAGTTGTGTTAATTTTTAACTTTGATTGCATTGATTTTTTTCATTCCCAAATAGAGCAAAAGGGGTCTTAGTCCGGGGAACCTTTAGAGGAGATTTGTAGCCCGGATGGACTACAAATCCTGACTTCGTCAGTGCCCTTATGTGCTAGTCACTATTCCAAAGGCTAATAGTCATCCAAGATTTATCTTCTCCGTGTTAGTCCTGAGACGGATTGGCAGGGGTAAACGTATTCATCTTTTGCTACCATTACATGTCAAAATTATATTTAACAAAAATTTATATATCTGTTACATATTTCCTCGAGTAATTTTTGAGCTCAACTACAATGGCGAAACATCGTCCCTCAATATGTTAAATATTTTTAAGCTCCATTGTCAAATTCTTGGATTTACATATATAAATATCTTGTGTACACCACAAGTCACCAGTATATGTTTACATTTCTAGAATGCTATTTCTGCTATAATTCATGATGATGCTTGTGTTGCTAATTATATTTTTATCACACTCCTGTTTTCCAACTTGGCTAGTTGGACTCCCTAAAATCATTCCTAAGCTACATAATCTCTATGTTTCAGGTCACAAACTCATGCTATCTGGATGTTTGGGATGCCGCGTCTACATGAGTGAACCATGGAAGTCAATAAATTTGATAAATACCTAAAGTTTTGTTTCGTTTGGTGAACCTCGTAAACATTGTTCCCTGGCCTTCTTCACTACGACGTGTTCAAGAACTTTTATCCATGAACTAACTAGAAAGCCTAACATGTTGAACTAATATTATTATTCAACTTGTTTACTTAGAGCTCAAGAAACTAAACGGACTATTTCTAGTCGAATACAGGCAAATTTTCAGGGCTCCACTGAACTCAATAAGGTTTCATTGTAGTTCTTTGTGGCTGAGTTCCAGTTTCGGTTGGATATGGCGTCAATTGAAATGAATTGGGGATTAGGTTTAGCAAAACGCACCAGAATCAAATATAAGAGAACCGACCTGCTGTTTTTTGAGTGGAACATCTCAATCGAATCCAATTTACAGTCAACAGCTCAGAAATCATATAAGATTAATTTAGAGTGTTTAAGATTAATACATAATTTTATTAATAAGTATCTACTACTTCGTTGATGACATTTCACTAATTAACAGATTGAGACAAAACATACCCAGTTCTTCAAAAGGAATCCTTATACAAACGTAATAGTTTAAGTAGCACAACATTTGGCTTAGTCTTCTTGCATGCTAGTCATTCAGGTCAGCCAAGTAGAGATCTTTCAGGGACCTAATCTGCCACAAATGAAGAATATATTGCTTACCTTCAACAATCAATGAATAAATAATTTTATCAGTAAGCTTGATTTATGCTGATACTGTAATGGAAACATGCATAGCCGTGTAGGTTTGTGTACATCAGGCATAGCAATGCCATGAGTGGAAACACAAAGTAATTATGTAAATAGCAAGTATATGATAGGAATTTAAAGAAACTAAATCTGGATGGATTATTTGATTTTTCATGGATTCCAATTCCTATGCCCTATTCAATAAATAATTTGAAACAGGTAAGATGCTAAAAACAAACTTAACTTATTACAACAAGCCATATATCACAATTCACAACTATTAGGGATTATTTAACAAAGATATAATGCTTACCCACAAGATCTAGCTATGTCATAAGGTTAGTAAAAAGGGTGATGAAATAAATAAATTGGAACAAGCAATATATTAAAAAACAAAATACAGCTTATCACGAAAAGCTATATCTCAGCATCGAAAAGTGTTATGGGTTATTTAACAAAAACTTGTTCTGCCAACCAGATCTAGATAGTCGTATGGTTAGTAAAAAATCGCCATTTATATTTGTTGCCTTCCTATTGCAATTCCCTTGTTTTACTTATGGATATTATCCTTCTATTATTCATCGTGGTATTTGTAAACTCTGCAAATGTCAATGTTGCAATTTATGCCTTGATGGACTCTTCTAAATTACTATTCCTCAAATCCATACTGTTAAAAACGTAGTACTAGAAATACTCCATTGGAATCTAGAGTTTCTATCTTAGAAACCCGTTTGAACTTGTTAGAAACCGAACTCGCTTTGCTTAGGGAAGGAACTCCCAGCCTTATACTCAGCCTAGTCCGTCCTCTTTTACCCAAGATATTACTCATGACAAAGGCAAAGGCCTTATGCTTTCTGAAGAACCTGACAACACTGAATTTGTTTTTATTCAAACCTCAAGCATTTATAATACTAGTCTGACTATTGATATTTGAGTACAGTGCACTTTGAATGAACTTACTTTACACGCTTACTTAGATAGTGGTGCGACTACATCCACTATTGATGAAGCATTGCTCACTTCTTTTATTCCTACTTCTCTTATTAAAACTACTAATACTCCCCTGTTGAGTACATGGTTTGACGGTCAGAATTAAGTTACCATAAATTTGTAAAAAATGTCCATATCCGATTTTATACGAATTGTGGCATTTTTAGTTCTCCTCTTTATATTTCTCAACTTTGGACTCGCCCTATGCCTCTCAAGTCCATTCCTCTCATTCTTGGTCTTAATTTTCTAATTTCGCCGGATCGAACCCTCTTACTAACCAAGGATTATGCTATTTTTCTTTCCACCCCTATTATTTCACCTATTCTGTCGGCTTACCCATCAGAGGTTCACGGTGGTAAGCGTGGTGACACCCCTCCTGCTGAAACCTGCAATCCTACTTCTTCCGATTCTTGTCCTTGCTCTATGCCCAATAATTGTAAAATAAAACCCACCGTTAAGATTTCCTTAGAGGAAAACTAAATATACTTGGCGATAACAACCTCGAAGAACTAGACGATCTAGTTACTCGGTATTTTAGGAATCTTAACTCAGACACAGATACTTATTATCAGGATTGTTTCAAACCTCCTTACTTATATACTTTACTGAGCCAACAAGACAATCTAGACAGTTATCTCTAGATGTAAAAAAATAGAAATAATAGGAGAAACTCCTACCAAATACTGGGAAAAAAGATAAAATATATTGTAAATTGAATATTATCAATCCCGACTTAACCATTAAGGCACAAGACTTAAAATACACAAATTGGGAAGCTGAAGAATGTAAAATACATATTACTCAACTCCTAGGTCTAAAGGCTATATAAAAGATCAGCTTCTAGACATAAAAGTCCGGCTTTTATTGTAAATAAAGGAAGAGAACAAAAACGAGGACCGTCTTGAATGGTGTTTAACTACAAACATCTCAATGATAATTGTCATGAAGACGAATACAACTACTTAATAAAATTCAGAAGTAAAAAATGGTATTCTAAATTTGACATGAAATCTAAATTTTGGCAAGTTAAAATGCACCCAGATTCTATTTCTCGGACCACATTCTCTTGTCCCAAAGGACATTTTGAATGACTAGTTATGTCATTTAGCCTAAAAATAGCTCCCTAGGTTTTTCAAAGAAAAATGGATGATATTTTTAGGGAAGTAACTACTTTTACTTGTGTATATTGTTGATGTTCTGGTTTTCTCTAAAACAAAAGAAGAACAATATGCTCATTTACACAAAGTTTTTAACTTATTTGAAAAATATAGCCTAATTGTTTCTAGACTAAAATGAAAAATTAACAGTCATACACATTGAATTCTTATGAAACATTATTGGACAATGAAAAATAACACTCTAAGCTCACATAACGAGCAAATTCTTAACTTTTCTAGATAGAATAGAAGATATTAAAATACTTGGATCCTTTTTAGAATTACTTAATTATGTCAAACCCTATTTAAAAGATATTGGTAAAATCAGTGGCCCTTTATATAATAAAACCTTTCAGACAGGATAAAGATATTTTAACCAACAAGATGTAGATCTGAAAAAAACCAAATAAAAAATATGGTCCAACACTTACCTATGTTAACCCTCCCCTTAGACTCAGACTATATATAATCTAGAAATTGATGGTTGTGAAACCGGATGGGGTGGAGCATTATTTAGCAAAACTTCTAAGTATGACTCAAAAACTTCATAAGCACTTTGTAGATTTGCTTCAAGCAAATATAAGGAAAAGGGTCATCTTACTTCTTTGGACTATGAAATTCTAGCCATCATTTTCTGCCCAGAAGCTTTTATGCTATTCATCTGTAGTAAACCTGAGTTTATACTTAGAACAGACTATGAAGTTATAGTAAAATATAGCCAACAACCTAAAGACACTCGAAAAGGACTTGGATCCAAACGATGGATCAAATTTACAGATGCTATTCTTAATAAAGGATTAAGAATTAGATGGGAACATATCAAAGGAACTAATAATTTCTTAACTAATACTTTATCCCGTTTGATAACTTGACTGTTTTTTTTTCAGGATGGATAAACAAAGAAAGTTCGTACTTATGGTTTTAAAACCATGAAATTTGGTATACATAAACTTCCTTAGTACTCTAGAAAAGAAGATACTTGTCGGCTCTCTATCAAAACACAACTTGATCCAGTACAACAATGTCTGGAATATACCTACTGCTCTAGGAATAGCTAATCAGAAAATAGCTATTACTAATGTCCTTTCGAATTATTTTTTTGACAATCTTGCAAAAAGCTCTGGACAAAAAGTTTTCCTGTTATACTATTCTTTCAGGTCCTTATGCTAGACTATATGCCGACTAGGACGAAGTCAAGGTACTGTTACCGGAAGAAAATAAACCTTCATATAAAGGCATCTACTCAGTAGATAAAGCCTATGAGAACTACTTTGGGCCCAAACTTTATACTCAGCCCACTACTACAGACTGATGGAAAAGAACATGAAGAGAAGTCTTACTTAATAGCAGCAACACTTCCCACTCCTGCCCGACTTGATACTGATTTATTAGCGGTTCCACAAAAACTAATAACTTATCAATCACTTGAAATACTTCAAGCCAATTTGCCAGAAGATATACATACTTATATCCAAAGTTTAGGTAATACTAATACTTTTCAACACTTCCTAGAACGGGAAGAAGCACTTAATTGGTTCCATCGAAATGCTACACCGGGAATAATTATTACTTACGGAGAAGAATATACTTACAAAATTACTTGTACCACGGCTTTCCCTCAATGTTCTAAACCAGACTTGGGCTGCAGATGTCAATTACTTTACTCTTTCAGAAAAGTTAATATCTAGTATGTACACTTTAAATAGAAGAACTATAGAGGAACACTTATTACTCCCTTTACTTTAATGAACTATGAACTTCTACAACTTTGGGTTCAAGATTTGGACTCCATATAAACTTTTCCTAAACTACTTGGGAGTTGGGAGAATTGTGCAACACATACGGGAAGAAAAAGAAGTTCTAGTCTTATGGACTTTTGATAGTTCTCCTCCTGAATGAAGAAACTTACAAACTGAACCAGCCAAACATTTAATAAAACTTGATGTACAAGGACTTAATATCCAATTACTTCCGTTTGAAGAATATCCTTCTCACTCAGACAGAGAATGGACTTCTTCAAAAACACTTGAAAAACAACTTAAACATTGACGAACTTCTATTCAAGGAAGTTCGTGGATATGGGATCCTTATTAAGATCCTTGAGAATATACTTTGCCTGGAGAAACCTTCACTGAAAAATTTATTGACCAAAAAACTTCAGCACGGTGTGCTTTCCGTTTATCTACTGTGCTCAAAATTCAAACCTTTGCAAATTTTACCAGAAAAAAAATACGGCATGGTTTGAAAAACAAAAAACAAAAACACTATCAACATCAACTTCTACATCTACACTACCTCCCTCCATAGGCTCTGTTGAAGAAGTCAATCTCATCACTATGATGGAATTATGACGGAAATAGTGACGACAACCAACAATAAAATGTATGCAATGATGTCATTGAGCACTCACTACCTACTGTACAACGCCAACAATGACAATCAGAAGCACTTCCAGCCAGTAAGAGTCCAAAATGTAGCCTAATCCATTCAACTTGTTCGATTCTCTCAAAGTCATATACACAAAAAAGAGACAAAATAAACGCAATGACTTGTTATACACTTGCCAGCCTATGGTAATTTATGTATTAAAACCCAAATAGTTGTGTAATTTTAAAAAATATACAAATACTACCATCACAAAAAATATAAAATTTTGCCTTCATCGGAGCAAAAGGTGATATTGCTCAACCCAAGCGCCCAATATCGCCGTCCCCACGGCAAGATACAAACAGATAAATCACGAAGGTCCTTTTGCTCTAGTTGCATGAGAGAGGTTAAGCACCCAATAAGACATTTTGCAGAAATTGACCCAAGACCTATTGGAGCAAACACTCATACAAATACCAATTGCAGTAACCCGTGGAGGCCATCATTTTGCCTTCAAGAATTCATGTGACAAACTATTAGATCACTTGAAGTATTTGGAAACATAATTTATATAGCATAAGTGAATTTGAAAGTAAGCATATTTTAAAGCCTTCTGAAAGATTTAAGGGTAAATATGTAACATATCTACATAATCAGTAGTACGAGAGTAAGTACAAATTTTGAGAAAGACTAATTTAAACTACCTAATAATGTATTTCCAGGAGCATTGTCGTATTCCACCAAAGACAAGGTCATGGATCATTTTGAAGCATCCTTGCTCCATATAGCTTGATTAATAAACAAGCCACAACAATTTTGCGCCTTCCAGGTGCATATACTTTGCTATGCTATTGAATTTTCTCTTACAATTTGACAGTCAAATCTTTTTGAAAAACAAAATGAAAAGTAAAAAGAAACTAGAATTGAGTAGACAACTTCAACTTCAAATAAGCAAACTATAACAAATGAACTCAATGATAATGGATAAGTTAAAGAGCAAAGGATGGCAACAGAAGAAAAAAATGAAATTTCATTTGTTACAAACCTGTTGGTCGATCCCCTCCTGCAAACCAGCAACTGCAACATGTCCTGTTGGTGCTATTGAATGCAGTGTTGCTGTAAAAATGAGAGATGCCCAAGGTCAGCAACTAACCAACAATTGCACTCGCCAGACCACTAAGGTTACTATCTAGGTACATGCACAGAAGAGCCCACTATTTAAAAACCGTACAGAAGTCAACAACATAGTACAAATCAGAATTGTTATAAGCGAATCACCAGAATGTCAATTCATTGTAATGATGAGTGTCCTAATTATCTATCCTAATAGCAGGGATGTTCCAGCTAAGTGTCCCTACTGAGTTAGTAAGTAGTTCAGTGCCAGGACTGTTAGGGTGTTCCGGGAAGTAGCATAAATCACTGCCAAGCGGTTTCAATAGGTGTCATTCAGTACATATGGTTGCAACTGTGTGAAAGTTTATTGGGAACAGGTCCTGTTTAGTCGAGTAGACTAAGCATTTCCATCACAATGGATTAAATCAGGCAAAGGTTCCCTTCGCCAATCCAATAATATGAAAATAAAGGAAAACTCAGAAGCCTTAAATGATCCACTATCAGGTTACAAATTCTACACAATCTTGAACACCAAAGCATTGAGATCTAGCCATAATAGCCTTCTGTACCATGTCAGATAAATAAACAATTAATGATATCCTAATGCAAAAAAGGAAATCAATTTCAATTTTAAATTTTGAATTTGTAGAAATAGAAACAACTATGATCTACGATTTCCATAAAAAATTATTCACATCCACATGGACATCAGGCTTGGATGAAAGTGAAAACTTCTCTTACCTGGATCTGCAGGATTCTGGTTAATGGATGGGTTGATTTGTCCAGGTCCTTCAGCATGTTGAGGCTTACTCTCCATTGACAGCATTTTTAGAGAAATTCTTCTCAAATAATCACTCTGCGATATTGTAGTGTTAGAGAAATACATCAGAATATTAACAAAAAATTAGGCATGAAAAAGAAAGCATAGACTACTGATTCTCCCTCTTGGAAATCGCATACTTAAAGATAACTAATAGTTTAGAAACCTAAGTAATCATCCAAAAGGATCTAGACAACAAATCTGCAGTAAACTATCAACAGTACAATTTGATCAAGCCTACAGGTTGTGGGCGCTGTGAAGTTCTTTATGAAGGATAAATTTCTAAGATAGAGGCATAGAGCATATTCAGTTAATTGAGGACACAAAGAAAAAGAAGACAAAAACAACTACTAATGAAAGGTTATAAAGAAAGCTACTGATCCTGTCCGAAAGCGGAAAAGACAGTAGATTGAGAACGTGGCTCTACGGTTGAATAGATGAAGACTCCTCGCTATCTTGTAAAACCAGGAGCGTTAGTGCTGGGCCAGGAGGGGATTCTCGGCATTGACCCTCCGACGCTCAAGTTAGTTAGTCCTCGGCTCAGTGGAGAAGAATAGTAGAAATAAACAGTGGTCTAGAGCAAGTAAAATAGCAAAATATCGCATGCCTCTGCCTATGGATGGAGCCCCCCTTTTATGGTGTCACTGCAGCGTTTGTGCATGCATCCGAAAGCATATACACATTTTCCAAAACATCCTAGGAAAAGACAAGTCAAAAAGTGTCTAAACATCTTTCCTTAAGCGAGCACACAAATCTCTGATGTGACACGCTAGAAGCTTCTAAAGTATTATTTGATTACTGGACATTCTCTGTTGCCAGTGGCACAAACTTCCAAAAAGTACGGTGAGATATGTATATGGGTCCCGCTATAGGCCGATCGGATGCCGCTCGACCGTACTGAATGGAGCTATTGGCCTGTTCTTCACTTGGCCTTACTGTTGTGCAGAGGTGTTGCGTTTGATCAGACATGAGGTCCAATCGGACGGTGGTCCAGGTAACTTAGCACCCGGCTGGTAACCTCAGCTGCAGGTTGCGAAGGGCTGTCGTTTGGATGGTCCGGTTGGGCTTTTACGTCCGACCGACTACGCTGGTTCACTCGGCCAACTTTGCCTGATTCGCACTCTGCCAGGCCCTACAACTTTGACCTTGACCTCTACGTCAACCGGTCTCCACTGCTTTGGCCTACTTTTGAGGGGTCCATGTTCATCACCCTATCACACAAGTCTTCTCCTCAAGTTTAGTCGAAGGAGGCTACAAGTCCGACCGACTGGACAATTAGTATTTTTTTGCAACTCTTCTTCCCGACCGGGCGTTCTAGGGTTTAGAGACGTCGCTCGGCTTACACAATCGCTGCTCTTACGGTTATTCCAGAAGTCGATCTCTTCTCGATCGGGAGACTCCGAGGTTGATGTCGCTCGGACCCGACGCGGACAACACTTAGCCGCTTGTTGGCATTTTTATGATCTCTTTCCCGATCGGGGGACTCCGAGGTTGATGCCACACAGCCCCGACGGGGACGAAACTTAGCCGCTTGTTGGCCCTTTTTTGATCTCTTTCCCGAACGAACACCCATACTCAGTGCCTTTTAATTGCTATCGACATCATCCCGATTTCTCGGGAATCACTCAAATCTCTTGTAATTAATGTAAAGCATGTCGAGTATGCCTTTTAATCATACGCTTGTCGCTAATTTCCATTCCTCATTGATGTCACCTGTAATTGGAGATCACGTGTCGCTTTTTCCTACCACCAAACGTGTGATGTGATTGGCGACTATTGGAATCTGACATGACGGTTGCCTTTTTGAAATTGACGGCCTAGATTAAGCCTCGTTTTCCCAAGCCCATGATCGGACGACTCTCGATAACCTTCGACCGGGCTTTTAAAGCCATTACTTCTTATCCGGTATCGCATTCATTTTCTTTGTCCGCTTCCTTGCTCTTTGCTTTCTGTTTTTCGCTGGCGATTTTCTTTCAATAAGTCTGCTTTTTTTTTCCTCTCGATCTTCGATTCTCATCCTCTTTGCCATAGCACCCTCTCCTTCTTCAACCCTAGCTATTCCCAGCTATGGTATACCTCCACCGAATCGGACATCAGCGACGAGGTGGACTAAATGAAAATAACCTACCACATTCCTGACGATCACAAAATCGCTATCCCTTCTGCCTATGACTGTCCCCATGCACGTCCGGACGACTGACTTCCTTTCTTTAAAGACCAAATTATGTTGGTCTTCAATTTCCTATTCATCCTTTCTTTTCTAAGTGTTTAGGCATTTTCACATCCGTTATCACAATTAGTACCTAATTTATTTAGGTGTTACTGTGTGGAGTTGTGACACTATTCCGTGTATACGAAATTCTTCTTTTACCCCCGCATTTTTAACTATTTTTATTACCCAAAATTGTTCGAGCCAGGCACCTTCCTTTTTCAAACCCGAGTAAGCGCTGTCTATTTTGAAAAGATGTCCACGCCCAATAAGGGCTAGAAGTCCCACTACTTCTATATCCGACTTCCTGACCGGCCCACTTTTCCCACAGGCTGGTAGATGGACCTACCAAACTCCCCCAGGTTGGGAAAATGCCGATTGGAGTCGACCTACCTCTAAGCAGGTACTATATTCACAAGCTGCTATTGGAGAGCGTCTTATATATGTTCGAGCCGAGTCCAATCTGAGCCCGGCTGCCCAGCTCTTTAGGTAAGTCATTTCTCCATCTGTCATTTTTGAATCTAACTGATTTCTTTTTCTTTTTTCAGCCCAAGTTATGTTCAAGACGCTGCTCAGCGGCTCTAGCAAAGTAAACAACGTAGAAATCAATGCCAAGAGGGTAGCAGAGCTGGAGAGTCGCGGGCGCTCACCGATCAGGACCTCCAAAGAACAGACCGGCAAAGCAGAAGCAAGCCGGGCGGGAGCCAGCGACGCCGCAGCTCACACCGGCGAGCTACCACCCGAGCGCCCCTCCATGGTGCCTATAGTAGTTCCTTCGGAATCTGCCACATCTGGCGAACCGTTAATCCAGCACCAACACCGCAAAAGGCCTCGGACGGAGGCTTCTTCCTGCTCAGAGGGCTCTGTACCACGGACTTCCGCTGCCGCATCCACTCTGCAACCTCTATCGAAGAGGGGCGAGACTACTTCATATATTGTCCTTGAGAAGCCGACCGGTCTACCAAACAAGTGCTTCACAAGCTCAGGTCGAGAAATTAATAGTTGAAGTGACCCAACTGAAGAAAGACTTGGACACGACCTCCGCGCAGCTCTTAAGGTCCAAGCGGGCGTTGATAGTGAAAAAAACAAAAATCATGATCACGCCCAGCTCGACCGGCTAATCAAGCAAGCTTATAACTTTAGGGTTAAAATCAATTCTGTGAATGCTAGGAACTCCAAGTTATAGAAGATTTGGATATCCAGAACAAAGAGGTCAGGTCATGGCCCAAAAACTTGAGGAAACCGAAGCCACCTTGGCCATAGAGCAGGTCGGTCGTACGGTCGAACAGGCGGTTCACGAACTCCAGATCGACAAGCACAAAAGGACAATCGATGAAAAAGACACCGAGCTGCGCTCCTTGAAGACTGAACTTGCTAAGTACAAGGAGGGAGAGCCCAATAACAACTTTTTGTACCACCCAAGTACTATCTGTAAAAATTTCCTAAGTTCGTTTTAATGCACGCTCGTCCTATGCTTTAAAGTTCTCGCTATGTAGATGTGCTAACTTATAGCTTACTTTTAGTATCTTAGCTTTTCCAATTCACTTAGCGTAAGAGTTCAGCTAACTTTTCCAATTCACTTAGCGTAAGACTTCTCGCTCGTCTTTGACACTTGGCGAGGGCTGACGAACGACATGAGAGTTTGGAGGCGTGAGAGCATGCTCACTTATAACTCGGCCGAAAGGCGTGGGAGTCGTTGACATTTGGTGCGTGGGCTTTGCTCGCTTTTAACTCGGTCGAACGGCATGAGAGTCTAGAGGCATAAGAGTATGCTTACTTATAACTCGACCGAATGACAGGAGAGTTTTTGACACATGGCTCGAAGGCTTTGCTCGCTTATAACTCAGCCGAACGGCGCCAGTCTTTGACACTTAGAGCAAGGACTTTGCTCGCTTATACCTCGGTCAAACAGCGCGAGAATCTTTGACACTTAGCGCGAGTGCTTTACTTACTTATAACTCAGCCGAACGACATGAGATTTTGGAGGTGTGAGAGCATGCTCACTTATAACTCAGCTGGTGGCTCGGGAGTCTGGGACAGACCTGGTTTGAAATCTGGAGGCTTATAACTTTGAGGTATGAGAGCATGCTCATTTATAACTTGGCTGTTGGTTTTAGAGTCTGGGATAGGCCCGATCTGAAATCCTGGGGCTTATCATTTTGAAACACGAGAGCATGCTTGCTTATAACTCGGTAGGTTGCTAGGGAGTCTAGGACGGACCCGGTCAGAGACTTGGGGGCTTATAATTTTAAAGTGCGATATCATGCTCTCTTATAACCTGGCTAGTGGCTCGGGAGTTTGGGCCAGACCTGGTCTAAAATCCAGGGGCTTATAATTTTAAAATGTGAGAGTATGCTCGCTTATAACCCGGCCGGTGGCTCATGAGTTTGGGACAGACCCGCACGGAGACCCAGGGTCTTATAACTTTGATGCGGTAGAGCATACTCACTTGTAACTCGGTTGGTGGCTTGGGAGTCTGAGACAGGTCCAGTCTGAAACCTGGGAGCTTATAATTTTGAGACATAGAGCATGCTTGCTTATAACCCGGTCAGTGGATCGGGAGTCTGGGACAGACCCGGTCAAAGACCCGAGGGTTTATAACTTTGAGGCATGAGAGAATGCTTGCTTATAACCTGGCCGGTAACTCGGGAGTCTAGGACAGACCCAGTCTGATATCTGGGGGCTTATTATTTTGAAACGCGAGAGGATGCTCACTTATAACCTGGCTGATGGCTCGGGAGTCTAGGATGGACCTGGTCAAAGACCCGGGGGCTTATAATTTTGAAGCACAAGAGCATGGACATTTATAACCCAACCGGTAGCTCGAGAGTCTGGGATAAACCCTGTCTGAAACTCAAGGGCTTATAATTTTGAAACATGAGAGCATACTTGCTTATAACCCAATCGGTGGCTCAAGAGTCTGCGACATATCCGGTTGAAGACCTGGGGGCTTATAACTTTAAGGCACGAGATCATGCTCACATATAACTTAGTTGGTGACTCAAGAGTCTGGGACAGGCCCAGTCTGAAACCTGGGGTCTTATAATTTTGAGGCATGAGAGTATACTTGCTTATAACTAAACTAGTGTCTTGGGAGTCTAGGACAGACCCGGTTGGAGACCTGAGGGTTTATAACTTTATGGCTTGAGAGCATGCTCGCTTATAGCTCGGTCGGTGGCTCAGGAGTCTGGGATAGACCCAGTTTGAAACTCAGGGGCTTATAATTTGTAGGAATTCTCAGATAAATTTACTTGCATTTTCATTAAGTGTAAAAATTTTTACATAATATACAAGTAAATTACAGGCGTACTTTTCAAGCCCTATAAGATTGTAGATGATTTTTGCTCCAGGGTCGCTCCAACCTTTTACCTTCTACATCTTTGAGGTAGTAGCAGCCCGAGGTGAGCTTTTGCACTACTTTATATGACCCTACCCACTGTGGGTCTAGCTTGTTAACCATTTTGACCAGATTGCCTACTTGAAAAAATTAAGGGATAACTCTTCAGTTATAATTTTACCTCATTCTTTGACAATATGTTGTTAGCTATGCTGCCACCCTATCTCTAACTTCTTCTATTAGGTTAAGCTCCATGAGGTGCCGGTCAACATTATCTTTGTTATACAGTCACTTTCGATTGAACTCCACACCAATCTCGACCGGGACTACTGCTTCACCACCATACACCAGGTAGAAAGGAGTTATACTTGCATCTTCCCGAGGGGTAGTTCGATATGCCCATAGTACACTGGGTAGCCCGTCGACCTAGCTTCTTTCGACATGGTCTAACTTGGTCTTAATCCCTTTGACGATTTCTCTATTTGTTACTTTTGCCTAGTCGTTGCTCTAGGGATAAGCTACAGACAGAAGTGAAGGCCCATGTGATGCATAGGTTGAACACCACTCTCAGATTTTCCTACCTAGAATTGTCTTCTATTATCTGACACCAATTTGTGTGGGATTCCAAAACTGCAAATGATATCCTGCTATAAGAATTTGATAACCATTTGTTCAGTTATCTTGCCCGATGACTTAGCCTCTACCCATTTTGAAAAATAATCCACTGTCACTAGTAAGAATTTTTTCTAGACAGGTGCCAAGGGAAAAGACTCTATTATATCCATACCCTATTGATTGAAGGGGCAAGAGATAATGAAAGTTTTCAGCAACTCTTTGGGGTGATTTGGAATATTCTGGTGCTTTTGATAGGGTAAGCAAGTTCTCACTAGCTGAGCCACATCAACTTGTAAAGTAGGCTAAAAATACCCGACCAATAAAATTTTCTGAGCAGGAGTCCGACCGCCCGCATAACTTCCACACGAATCCTAATGTCCTTCTTATAAAATATATTGCATGTCGTCTAGTCCGATGCATTTGAGTAGAGGACATGAGAAAACCTATTTATAAAGATGGTCTCCAATCATAGTGAACCAATCAGCTCTTTTCTTAATCATGTGTGCTTGCTCTCCATCTCCTGATAAAATGCCTTACTGCAGAAACAAAATGATGGGTGTTCTCCAATCACTTTGCAACTCAAGGTTGACCTGTCTTTCAATGTAAGCTACTAGTTGTGTTTGCTCCACTTGCCTGTCTATGGTCTAGGGAACTATAGTGGAAGCCAACTTAGCAGGTCATTTTCCATTTGATTTTCTGCTCGAGGAACCTTTTGTATGATTACTTCTTGGAAGCTAACTTTGAGTTTTTCGAATGCCTTTGCATAAAGTCTTAGCCACTTATTGTTGATCTCAAATTTTCTTGATAATTGCTGGGCGGCCAACTAAAAATTTAAATAATCAAAACCTGAGCGGCCCTTACATGTCATGTGGCTTGCAAGCTGGCTATCAGTGCTTCATACTCTGCCTTATTATTGGTAGCCCGATAATTAAGCCGAACAGATAGTTGCATTATGTCTTCTCTGGGTGATATTAGAAGAATACCTATTCTATTGCTCTATTGAGTGGATGATCTATCTACATATATTTTATAGGCTTTAGTAGGCTCAGGATTTTATATGTTAGTGATAAAATCAGCTAGGGCTTGGGTCTTAATGGCCTCTTGAGGTTGATATTATATGTTATATTCGCTGAGCTTCATGTTCCATTTAATTAACTTTCTAGATGCTTCTGGATTGACAAGTACTCGACTCAAAGTACTATTGGTAAGTTCTATGATTGAATACGAGAGGAAATAAGGATATAACCTCCGAGCAGCTAAGACCAATCCATACGCTAATTTCTTGAGTGTGGTGTAATGAAACTTGACTCCTTTTAATAAATAACTTAAGAAGTACACAGGTTGTTACTCTTTTTGCTCCTTCCTCACTAACACTCATCTGATTGTATGCTCATTGGTTGATAAATACACCAACAAAGGTTTTCCCACCACTGGCTTAGCAAGTGTAGGCAAGGCGGACAAATAATCTTTTAACGCCTGAAAAGTTTTGTCACAGTCATCATCCCACTAGAATTTGATTGTCTGACGAAGGATCTTGAAAAAAAAAGGCAAACTTTGATTAGTCGGCCGGGAGATGAAGTGAGACATGACGATGATCCAGCCGGTCAGTCTTTACGCCTCTTTCAGATTGCGCATGGGCGCTATATCTCAGAGGGCCTAAATTTTTCTCGAGTTGGCTTCTATCCCTCACTCGGTTACAATATATCCTAGGAACCACTCACTCTTTGTTCCAGATAGACATTTGCTGGGGTTGAGCTTTAGTCCGTATTGCCTTAGTATCTGACAAGTTTCTTCCATGTCGACGCATAGGTTGGCCACTCAGAGGGACTTGATGAGGATGTCGTCTACATAAACCTCCATATTTCGCCCAATCTACTTTCGGAATGCCTTGTTCATAAGCCATTGGTCGATAGCACCTGCATTCTTGAGTTTGAACGACATAATATTATAACAGTAAGTGCCCTTAGCAGTTATAAAGCTAACCTTCTCCTGATCATCCTTGGTGAGCGGTACTTGATAGTAACCTTGATAGACATCCAACATGCAAATTAACTTGCATCCAGAAGTTGAGTCTACTACCTAGTCAATCCTTGGCAGGGGATAGTAATCCATGGGGCATTCTTTGTTGAGGTCTCAAAAGTCGATGCAAACCCTCTATTTGTTTCCTGTCTTAGACACTAGGACCACGTTGGCTAACCAACTTAGGAACTGCACCTCTCAGATATAGCTAGCCTCCAACAACTTATCTACTTCTTCTTGAATAATCTTGTTCTGATCTGCCCCAACATCTCTTTTTATTTGCTTGATCAATTGAGCTTTTGGAAATACATGAATCACGTGCTCCATGACTATGGGGGAGACGCTTGTGATCTCTTTAGGCTCTCAAGTGAAAAGATTGTTATTATGTGTTAGACAGGCAACAAACTCTTCATTAAGTTTTTGAGGCAGGTCAGCGGCTACTTGAGTAGTAGCTTCTAGCTGGCCTCGTTAAATCTGAACCTCTTCCTTTTCTTGGTAGACCAGGGTGGGTGGTATCTCTCGGATGATATTGACTTCCATCTGTTGCATCTTTCGGGCGACATTAGCCTCAGCCTTGATAATTTCTATGTAGCACTTGCACGCTACTAGCTAATCCCCCTTGACTTCCCCCACCCAGTCATCCATAGGGAATTTGATTTTTTGGCAAAAGGTTGAGATGACTGCCCGGAATTCATTTAAGGCCAACCAACCTAAAATGACATTATAGGTCGAGGGTGTGTCCACAACTATAAATCGAGTGTTACGTCCTTATTAGGGGTTCCTTCTCTAGAGATATTGCTAACTTTATTTAGCCGAGCGACTGGACTTCATTACCTATCAACCTATATAGAGAAGTTGTCATAGGTTGAAGCTTGCTCGAGTCTATTTGTAGCTTCTCAAACACTCACTTAAAGATAATGTCAACTGAGTTGCCTGTATCAACAAAGGTATGATGAATGTTAAAATTGGCTATAACAACCTTAATTATTAGAGCATCATCATGGGGGGCTTCCAACCCCTTTAGGTCTCTATGCCCGAAGTTGATTTCAAGCCCGGTTGCTTGTTGTGTACTACAACTGACCGCGTGAATCTCCAATCGGTGAGTGTATGACTTTCTCGCTCGGTTGGAGTCTTTATCAGTTGGACTCCCAATGATCATGTTATTATCACTCAAAGCGGCGTTATTATGATTCTCCTCCTATCGGATTGGGAGCTTGGGCTGGACCCGGACGGGAGCTTGCGCCTGATCTGCTGGTAGTGGGGGCGTTCTTTAGCACCGCTCGACCTCTCGCCGATTTCTCCTGGGGAAGCTGTTCGACCTTTGATAAGAGTGGTGATTGGGTGATGGTGAACGTTAACTGAACATTTGGTTGTTGTTATGGCGATTTGCTAGGCTATAACTGCTGGTTGCTACTCGAAAAATCTAATGGTTCCTCTGTACAAAAATTTTTGTACAAGGTTTGAACCTTTCCTAGCTACCATGTGTTCTTTTAAATTAAACTTGAATCGTAAGCAAAACTTAACACTATTGATTCTAAGTTTAACTTATATGTTCTTATAGGTTTAGATTTGGATCGCCTGCGGAACTTAACACTTTTGATCCAAATCAACCTAGGTTTCAAAGTCGATTAAATATTAATTTCTAA
>JBBMJZ010249310.1:0-18815 GCA_037833815.1 Zingiber zerumbet
TGACGCAACTTTCTCACCAGTAGCTATGCTTAAATCCATTCGGATACTCTTGGCCATATCAGCTCATTATCATTATGAGATATGACAGATGGATGTGAAAACAACTTTCCTTAATGGAAACCTACTCAATGACGTATATATGATACAATCTGAGGGTTTCATATCTTTGATAGAAATAAAGTATGCAAGCTTTAACGGTCCATTTATGTACTGAAGCAAGCATCCAGGAGTTGAAATATCCGTTTGATAAGGCAATCAAAAAGTTTGATTTTTCATAAAATTCTGACGAACCTTGTGTATACCAAAAGGTTAGTTGGGAATAGTCGTATTCCTAATATTATATGTTGATGGCATATTACTCGTAGGAAACGTCATGCTAGTTCTACAGCCAGTTAAAGTTTGGTTGTCTAAGACATTCCCCATGAAAGACATGGGAGAAACAACTTACATCCTTGGGATGAGAATCTATAGAGATAGACTGAATATATTGTTTGGTCTTTCACAGTCTATATATATAGACAGAGTGCTAAAGTAGTTTAGCGTGTCTGAATCCAAGAAAGGTTTCAAACCCATGAGGTATGGAATTCACCTTTCAAAGTCTATGTGTTCACGCATAGAAGATGGGAGGATTTGCATGAATAAGATTCCTTATGCATCTGCAATAGAATCTATCATGTATGCTATGTTATGTATAAGGTCTGATGTATCATACGGTTTGAGTGTCACAAACAGATATCAATCAGATCCAGGAATGGATCATTGGGCGGCTGTTAAGACAATCCTTAAGTACTTAAGAACAACTAAGGATATATTCTTTGTATATGGAGATGGTAATATGGTTATACGTGGGTATACGGATGCCAGCTTTCAAATAGACAAGGATGACTCCAAGTCCCAGTCTAGATACATATTCACATTGAATGAAAGTCGGTTAGTTGGAAAAGTTCCAAGCAAGACACCGTAGCAGACTCCACCTGTGAGGCAGAATACATTGCAGCTTCGGAAGCAGCAAAGGAAGCAGTTTGGATCAAGAAGTTCATCACTGAACTAGGAGTGGTTCCGACCATTGTTGAAGCATTACCAATCTACTGCGACAACACTGGAGCCATTGCGCAAGTAAAAGAACCCAAGTCGCACCATTAATCCAAACATGTGTTCCGTCGTTGTCATCTAATCAGGGAGATCATAAGTAAGAAAGAAATACAACTCGAGAAAATTTCCACTGAAAGGAACCTAGCGGATCCTTTGACAAAGGCTCTACCACAAAGTAAATTTGAGAGTCACATCCAGGCTTACGGTTTAGGACATCATGGCAATTGACATTAGGCCAAGTGGGAGTATGTTATGTTTGAGAGGTGTTCTAATGCAATCGCCTTATGGTTTGTACTATTTATTTCGATAAATATAGATTCACTATTTGAGAGCACTTTACTTATGTGTTTGAATGGTCTTAAACTCATTTACTGAATATTCGCAATACGACTCATAGCATAAGAAAACTTGTGATTTGATCACAACTAGTAAGAGTCTCTACATGTGTAATTATGAAAGTTTTAAAATATTCCCTTGTCAATAAATTGATGTATTCAAACATCATCGATTATGTGAGACTAGCAAGGGTTATACTCTTTGGTCTAACTAACTAGCTAGAGACATTGAAATGTCGAAAGTTAAACGTGGATGCTAGTTATGATAACTAGTTTATTGGAGCAACCTACTATAAGATTTCATATGGTTCTCTACATATATGAATATGAAGTACTTACTGCAATTCGAGTGCAAGTTTCCTTTGACTTGAGGTATTCAAGTCGCCTTGGTCATGGAGGCTTATACTTTGACATCTTAAGGAAAACATTTCCTTAGAGATGTGAACCCGAGATGATTGGGTGGGTATAAGTGAAGTGTCGAAGTTATTTGGATAGTCCATAGAGGATTCATCACTCCTTGCGATGAGACGTATACCCTATGACTACTTGTCAGGATTATTACTCAAAATCTTTGCAAAATATCATATGTTAAGAGTATGAGGCTTTTAGACACATATAGGAGTAATTTGAATCCACAAGATGAGGAAGTATTACTTGGACTAGGTGTAACGTAGTCAGTCTAGTGGGGACAGACACATAGATCATGTCATGAACCAAGTGGGTTTAAGATCAGTGAAAGAAACAAGGAACGACTCACTGTAGTTGCTGAAGGGTTCAGAACTAGTTCTGGAATCAACTGTGATTTTTCAGTTAATTGGGGATCATGATATACTACTAGATGTCACTCATAATCGATCCATAATTAAATAGTTAATTATAGATGACTAAGATAAACCGGAAACCTATTAGGTCACACGCACTACGAGTATATAAAAGAAATAAAACAAGTTTGAGAATTTGATTTTCAGATCAAGAAATAAGATGTTTGGTTGGACCAAACGAAAGGCAAATATAGAAGATATTTTGTCGGAACGGAAGCGCGGATGAACCACATCTCTTATGGAAGAGTTAGACCATATTTGGTTACTGAACCAAATTGGTTTGGTTTAAACCAAGTTGGTATATTTCTGAACCAAACCAAGAGGTTAATAGGTCAAATTTTGGTTAAGGAATATGAGTCGGGTTTGGACTTTTTAATCCAACCTCATCAAGAGAACTTATATATTGATATAGAAGGGAGAAATTTAATAACCAACTCATTATTTGTTGGTTTAGGATTTTTTTGAAAACCTAGCCCCTCTCTCTCTCCTCTCCTCTCTCTCTGCCACCGCCCACCAAGAAGCCAAGAGGAAGAATTTTCTCTTCTTCAAACTTTCGCTTCTTCTTCCTTCTCTTGGATCACATCGCCTCCACGCTTAGTTAGTACTAATCAAAGGCAAACCTTGTTGCTCACCGGAGTTGTCTTGAAGATCTCGACGTAGATACGAATAGAGACGAGGTTCGTGGACGTCGCTAAAGTTGATGCCCTTTTCTTTATGCATCATCCGTAAGGTACGCCTAGAATAATCATTATTCTTAAGTTTTGTTTTACGATTATGTCTGCGTGAATTATATTCTGCCAGCGCGTGATATGTGTTGTAATAAAATAGTTTTATTATTGTATTTTTTGCTTTCGCTGCATGTTTTGCGAAATGTGTTAAGCACACACCACTTCATCAGGCATATCCCAACATCCCTTATATTAGTCTCTTGACTTCCTTAGATCAGTCACCCAATTCCCTCATATTAGTCACCCGACTCCTTCAGGTAGGACTTGCATCCTATGTGGCTCGTTGATCCATTGCCCTCGGCAAACGTGGACAACATAGTCGTTCTCTCCTGAGGGGCGTGGCTCGTTGAGCTACTGCCCCCAACAGATGTGGACAACGTAGGCATTCTCTCTCGGGGAGCGTGGACAATGTACCTGTTTATCTTGGAGGATGTGGGTAACGTAGCCATTTATCCTGAAGGACGTGGGCTACGTAAGTGTTCATCTCGAAGCACGTGGGGAACGGGAAGGCACAATTGTGGCTTTATAAAAGGTCGCATGCTCCCACGGGCACAGGTATGCACACACCACAATCTAGACTCCTTTATTACTCCACCACTTTTATCTTCTCATAGCCTCTGTGTTAACTTGAGCGTTGGAGTGGTCACGCCGAGTCTAATTTCAGCACCCATTCTAATCTCTCTGATTTAGTGTGCAATTATCCTAGACGATCTCATCATTATTGAAGCTCTTAAGGTCTCCCTAACTCATCAGACCACAATCTCAGACAGGAACAAATATCATTACTCACAAAAACCTTTGGAGAATCAATTGCATAGAGCATGCTATCAAGTTGATTTTTCTTTTTAATTATCTACATTCTCCATTTATTAGCTTTTACTAGTGTTTTTTTCTGTCAATTTTGTTTTCTTTTCTGAGGTGGCTTTTATCAATTGATTCACATGTGAAAGTTGATTGATGTTCCTGAATTGCGAGAGAACTAATATGTAGATCTGTTTGTAACTGTTTCTTAGGACCTGATTATCTCAATTGACCTTGGTCAAATTGGTTTGATAGAACAATCTAAATGATTGTCCATGTTCCTCTTTGTTTCTAGTGTTCTTCGTGCCTGTTGAATTAAAAGCTGAGGATGAATGCAAAAGTGAACTTGGTCTTGCTGTTATGCTTTGCCCCTCTTTATTCTTCTCTTGCATCACAGTGGGAAGGTAAGTTTGTTAACTTAAACCTTTTTATGTTATACGGTAATGACTCAGAAAGCTTTGGTCCTTGTATCTGCTGCTTTCTTTCTAAGAAAAATGTTAGCTTTGCCTAAGCCTCGTGTTATATTCAGGGACTATTGCTGGATAGTTTAACCTATTTCCATCTTTCATTTACAATTATTTGGGCATTTCAACCAATGTTCAGGGAGTATTGCTTGTACCTATTTTCATCTTTAGTTCATGGTCTGACACTCATCTGTTTCTAGTTAATTGACGAACTCCCATAGTCCTACACTACTCCTGCAAAAGCCAAAACCCTAGGTTGGCTAAATTGCAGAGGCAAACTGCAACATAAGTTTTCTCAATCACAGGAAGATAACAGCCAACAATTTGTGTACCTTACTTGGAACTCAAGACAGAAACATCCACTCATATATTTTGTAGAGCTAGAGGACAATATGCAATTGAGGGCAGCCTGATCGACGAAGCTCCTGCCAATGTAGGATTTCGGGAAGGATCTATTACGCAACCTTACCTTGCATTACAAGAGATTGTTTTTGTGACTTGAACCCGTGATCACTAGGTTACGCAGTAGCAACTTTATCGTTGCACCAAGTCTACCCTTCAAAGAACAATATGCAATTGTAGCAAATTATCCAAAGGTCCCACTAATTATGTCGTATCAGTGATGGAAGCTTTCAGAAACCCTCAACAACCATCTGATGCACATTCTAATGTTGTTCAGATAAGAGGTCTTAGTTAGAATAACAGAATTCAATATTTCAAGGCCAGACTCCATTAATTTAGTTCATAAAGGTGTCTAATCTTTGGACTGATTCGGCTTGTGCATATTTCCTATTTTATTCTTAATAGGCTATTGGCTTTCTCTTCCCCTCAAATGAATCTCAACAGTTTCAGAAATTGTACTCTAAAATCTAAAATTTTGTTCAGCATTTACTTTAATAGTCTCTTCATGTAGACCCATCGATTCTACGAATGTCTATCTCCATTTCATCCTGATGAACCAGTAGGTAGTTATTTTGGCCACAAGCTCCACTCCACCTTAAATCACGTTAAGTAAAATAATCAACAAGGGTTTTAGTGGGAGCCTCATGATTCATCCATTTTATCGCAACTGACATTTGTAGTCTGGAAACATAGATCTTGTTCGGCATTTTTCTTTGATGTTAACTTTTTTGGTTTCCTGTTTTTTGTATGGCCAGATAACTTCGGCTCAAGTAGTTTAAGCGGGCCAACTTAACATACCATTTTAAGGTCACAATCAGACAATTGGTATTGTTTCAAAGTTAAATAATGGGACTAGTTTCCAGCCTTGCGCAAGAGAATTACTCCTCGCCTTCAACTCTATGAGCATAGGAGACAGAAATGGTGCTTTGATAATCTAGCTTCATCCCATGAAATATTTTCATTGATATCGTAAGTAGACCTAAGGATTCTTGGAGGCAATATGCAATACCACAACGCATTGTAAACTTGCATAAGCTTCTGTGGGAATCTGAAGAAAATATTAATACTTCGATTCGTTTTTGGAGATCTAGTATTCTGGTAAACATTTGCTTCTAGAATATATGCTTCCATGAGACTGGTACGCTGATTGTTTTAGAAAATTATTATGGAAAGAATAAAAGATATGCTGCTGATCTATCCATTTCATCGTACCTCTGCAACACTGCATAATAATTACTGAATTTCAACAGTGGATGTTCTTATCGATATAAAGACAGCCCTTCAAGATGTTAACCAGCTCACTTCTTGGATAAGCAATCAAGTTTCTCCATGTAATAATTGGAACTTCGTGACGTGTTCTGGTGGTCTTGTTGTGGAGTTGTAAGTTTAATTAGTTTAGCAGTTAGTGTTATTTCTATACCTTTTTATTAGCATTTCTGATTGCTAAGCCTCAAGTTCACCTTCTATTCCTTTACCTTGCGGTTGCCCGTCTTACATCACATCACCTAGATGATTTACTTCTTCCACACTTCTAAGTTTGTGCAAGAGCTATCGATGGTTTAACACGACATTTACCTCATTGAAATAATTCCAGGGCACTGTCGTCTAAGGGGTTCAATGGAACTTTGTCTCCGAGACTTGGAGAGCTTACTAGTCTTCATACATTGTAAGTAGTAGCAGATCTGGAAAACAAATAAGCATTCAGTATTACAAGTGATTGAATTGTTCATGCTAGTTCGTACATTTCTTCTTCTCTTTATGCTAGTGATGCCGGTATCGGTATCACCCTAAGAATGTAATACCAATAATAAAATATCTTCGACATCTTTGTGTAAATAACCAAGTTTAATTCTTACAACTTTTAGGATTTGACATTACATATGGCACCATACATGCAGGTCTCTATCAGACAACAATATATCTGGTTCTATTCCTAAAGAGCTTGGAAACTTGTTAAGCTTGAGAAGCTTGGCATTGCAGAATAATCGACTAAATGGGACCATAACAGATTCTCTTGGAAATCTGACAGCACTCCAATTTATGTATGCAAAACTTACACTCTTCATTCTTATCTAGCTCCATCGATATTTTCTCTTCATTTGCTTCACTTGCTTACACATGCAGGGATTTAAGTGGGAATGCTTTAAGCGGTAACCTTCCCGATTCTCTTTCGAACCTATCAAACTTAAGTAATATGTAAGTATAAGTTCTCCTTCACCTGATAGGAGATAACCAATCATTTTGTTCATAAATCAAGCTTAAATATGTATTTTTCCCCTAGATGCTAAAGTCGAGCTTGTTTTCTTTTTTCAATTTTCATCCTCAAGTTTCAAAAATATTGTTTTTCCCTTGTATTTTCCAAAACTTCATCACTTTGTCCCCGAGCCGCCCATTATTAGAGTTCCAACTATTAAATCACACTTGCTTAGGGAACAAAGTGCGAAATTGAACATTTATATGTAAACTACTTGTTCAATATGTATCATATATGAAGGCAAAATGTATTGTAGTTCATGTTTCAATAGATTGTACTTGTAATTTATCGTGTATCTAATTACAATATTGGCCTTGTATTTGCAGTAACCTTGCTTACAACAATCTCACCGGTGACATACCCACGAATCTACTTAATGTTTTAAGCTACAAGTAGGCATATACCTTATTTACCGTTGCAATAATTTAAGACTCAGAAAAAGAGAATTATCGATATTTGGCAAGTAATTTGCTTTATGTACTTCGTTGCAGTTTCACAGGTAATAAGCTTAATTGTGGCACAAACACCTTGAATAGTTGCACGAACAACATAACTAATCGAGGAGGTATGACATATTTAATTTAGATTCTGAAACATTCGAGTGTTTTCTGGTTTCTCATTCATAATATTTGGAAAATATTGTATTCCTCGCACTTAAATCTTAATAGAAGCATCTAAGAATTCAAAGAGAGGACTCGTAATCGGAAGTATCGGAGGAATAATAGGACTCCTACTCGTATGTGGTTTACTTCTTCTATGGAGAAGGAATAAGCATTACCCACGCGATACTTTTGTTGATGTTCCAGGTATTTTTTATATAATTTTTTTGTTTCTTCAGCTTACACCATGTTACTTAGCCCTTGAACTCTAATGATTGTTCTAGACAAATATCGTAAGTTCCTTTTGTTCTTGACGAATATCTGATACGGGAATGATGTCTGATTATCTAGGTGAATCAGACCACAAGATTGCATTTGGGCAACTGAAGAGGTTCACTTGGCGAGAACTAAAAATTGCAACAGACGATTTTGATGAAAAAAATGTTCTTGGTCAGGGTGGTTTTGGTAAGGTATACAGAGGAGTGCTCTCAGATAATTCTGAAGTAGCCGTAAAAAGGTTGACTGATTACGAAAGTCATGCCGGGGAAGATGCATTTATCCGTGAGGTTGAATTGATAAGTGTTGCTGTTCACAAAAATCTTTTAAGGTTGATCGGCTACTGTACAACACCCACCGAGCGCCTTCTAGTTTATCCTTTCATGAAAAATCTGAGTGTTGCCTATCGTTTACGAGGTAGCTATCGCTTCAAACTCATTACATTGCTTTAAACTCGCAATGCTTGTTATCCTATGAATTTTCGTTCTGAACTCGATGGTGCTGCTGCAAATTATGCAGAACGAAAACATGGTGAGGCAGTGTTAGATTGGCCGACGAGGAAGAAAGTGGCCATGGGCGCAGCACACGGTCTGGAGTACCTTCATGAGCATTGCAACCCCAAGATCATTCACCGAGATGTCAAAGCTGCGAACATCTTACTCGATGAGAATTTTGAAGCAGTCGTCGGAGACTTTGGCTTGGTCAAATTGGTGGATGTTAGGAAAACTTCTGTGACTACTCGAATTCGAGGGACTATGGGCCATATCGCACCGGAATACCTGTCTACTGGCAAATCCTCAATCAAGACTGATGTTTTCGGTTACGGAATCATGCTTCTTGAACTCATCACTGGCCAACGTGCCATCGACATCTTTGAGGGAGAAATTTTGTTGCTCGATAAGGTACAATTAATTTTCGATGCGAGTAAAAAGTGTTTACTTACTAGATATCAATGTCTACCTTTAAGCAACTTCTCAATCGACGACTATCCTTGTGAAGGTCAAGAAACTATCAAGGGAACAACAACTTGGTACCATCATCGACTGCAACCTCAACCAGGACTACGATATTGTGGAAGTGGAAAAGCTAATTCAAGTTGCACTTCTTTGCACGCAGCAATCACCGGAAGCCCGTCCAACGATGTCGGATGTAATTCGAATGCTAGAAGGCGAAGGCTTGACTGATCGATGGGAACAGTTGCAACTAGTCGAGGTTAGTCAGAAGCAGGAGTACGAAAGGATACAAAAGAGATTGATTTGGGACGATTACTCATCGTATAACCAAGAACCCATTGAGTTGTCTACTGGAAGGTGATGAACCTTACCTTCTAGGGGCTTTACACCATTAGTAAGTAATTCAATGTTCAAGTACAAGAATAAGACGAATAAGTCATGCTAGATACTTATTGCTCATTGTAATACACAATACTTTCCTTGTAGTTTGAAATTCCTTTGTAGTAGAAAAGAACGCCCGAAACACAAATGTAACTTGAGGGTGAAATTTCCGAAAGTATAGACAATTCCTTCCGTTTCCCCTTTTCGATAGATCAATATTCAAAAAGTATAGAAAATTACAACTTGAAGCCTAACAATTCAATCCAAGGAAAGTAACTATTGATCTCCAAACAGGATTCACCAGTGTACATGATACAACAAATAGCATATAAATGCTCATATTGACACATGAACAGACAAGAAATTTGCTATATAGTTACATTCTTTGCAAATTAAAACAAGCCTAAAGCATCTACTTGTCCTCGCGCGCATTGTGTGAGATGTATTGACAACAACATTATCTGATCATATTTACCACTTCCTTTGAAGCCAGAAGGTACATAATCTGAAGAAGAAGATGAAGAGCTGGGCTAGCTGGATATGAACATCCACCATTTGTAAATACCAAAGCTATAAATCAGGGTGAGCATTGTCACCCTTAGAGGATAAAGATTAAATCTGCATTAGGGAAACAATTCGCCAAGCATTATTTCGGTAGCATTTAGTTGAAGGATAAAAAGGTAATCAAACTGTAAAAAAGAATCTAGAGTTTAGATTACAGAATCTTGAGTATTCCTTAATTTCCTCAAAAGATCTATGTTCCTAAAGGACAAGCTCTGGGAACTAGTTAGGCAAATTGCCTTAGCCAATTAACAACCGTCGAGATTGTCCAAATTTGGTCAATTTTGTCCAACTAGTTTAGGCTTTCTACAATAGGTATAAGCTACTATATGGATATACTCCCACCATCGAGCTCTATACAAGGGATATAACATTAGTACTATATGGCTCCATTTGGATTGTGGGATAAGATTAATGGTGTTAGGGATTAATGGTGTGATAGAGAGTGTTTGGTAGGTGGGATATGATTAATGGTGTAGGGATTAATGGTGTGATAAATAATCATTGGCTTGCCCAAGGGATTATTTATCACACCATTAATCCCTATCCCACCTACACCATTAATCCCTATCCCACCTACACCATTAATCCCTATCCCACAATAGTTTTTTAATACATTAATTAAAATTTTCTTTCATCTCTCTCTAGAATCTACACATTCATATTCTTTTATTATATTAGTTATTTGAGCTATACTTAATTTTCACGCATTAATCTTAACATTCACATCTTTGCAACTTAAATATTATTGTGTTGCTTCCTAACAATCTAAAAGTCTAATTGACATAATTTAGCAAATTGTACCATAATGGTGTATGAATGATGCTTTTGAACCTCAGAAACACATATATCATAAAAGAATTCAGAACATGGTAATCAAGATTGTACCTCAATGTTATAGGATTTTCTTTAAATCCTCAGAAGTACACAGATCACATACGATTCTAGACCATGGTAGTTCAGATTGTGTTCCTGTCTTCCTGACAGAATCTTATGATCCAAGCTAGATTTCACATTCCAAATGCCAAGAAAATTTAAATTGGGATAGGAACTTACAAACCTACAATCTGATCGTATCTGCTTACCAGTTCTACAACCCAAACCTACATATGATAATCTATACATATCAAATATAGATCTATAATATTTTAATCAAATTGTTAGATTTTAAGATCCTAGGATCCAAACCTACGGGCCTCTTCTCATTCCTAGATAGGATCTCAATCTGATAACCTTGCTCTATAACCTCTACTCTTTTTTTAGTGAGCCAACAAGGTCCATTAGGCTAGTTATCTCTTAGACACAACATAAGTCCTTTTTTTTTTAGTTTTTTTTGGATGGTTTTAGCACAATGAGTTAATCACGACTACGAATTTCTAAAAATGGAGCATTCCACAACTTAGGAGATGCCATGGGGTGCATTTGGAGGTAGTGAGAAATTAAGAGACACTTAAATAAAAGGGTTTCTTCTCAAAGAGTTTTTTTGTCTCTAACGAGTGCTAGAGGTGAGGTTTTCCACTTTTCACCATCAGTGTTGAGGTAAAGCGAACTGAGAGGTCTTTTGCAAAAGGTTTATATAGACTTGAATTATCTCTGTAAACTTAAACCTATGCTGAATCACATCAAATTGTTCATGTCTTTCTTTGAATTTCCGTGCCACTCTACTAGGAGGGATTGAGATTTTACCATGTGACGTTGTGCATGAAGCTATTCTTTCATTTTACATGCATCAAATTTGGATTTCTAAGGCAAGTGATACTAAAGCGATCTCCAACCTCATCCAGCAGTATCAGAGCACTTGTGATCTCAAGAATTGGTTTTGTTCTACTTAATAGATGTTTCTTCCTCTTCCTTTACTAATCTAAACTCTTCAAATGTGTTCATCACTAATGAAATGCTAGAACAATTTCACACAATTATAGAGGATTTCTACTACACCATGAAGCAGCATCTCTAGCTTCCAATTAATCTACCTATTGTTCTCAAAATTCATTCAGTATCCGACATGAAGATCATGAGCTAAGAACAACTGGGTCGACAAGAGCAATGAATCAAAGTCCGTCACTGAATCCATTAGAGTAGGAATGAAAAAAGGATAGAGTTTTCAAGAAAGCAGCAGAACCTCCAGTTGTCGGAGTCGGCGTGGGTTCTCCGAACGGTCATGGGCTTGAACCACTCAGAGAAGTCCCGATCGAAGAACTCCCAGTCAGGCAGGAGGATCCCGCCGATCCCTACGATCCCGAAGGCGTATGTTCCGAGCATCTTCTTGAGGGACAAGGTACACATACCGACAACAGCCATCAGCACTGCGAGCGACAAAAGGCTCGTCTGCAGTGCCGTTTCACGCCTCATCTCAGCCCTCACCGTAGCCCTAGAAGTAGTAGAACGGGAGGAGGAGGAGGTAGTGGTGGTGGCGGCGGCGGGGGCGGCGGCGGTGGCGGCGGCGAGAGTAGACGAGGTTTGGGAGCGGCCATGGACGGTAGAAATGTGCGTGCGAAATGGGGCGTCGCTGTCGCGTGTCGCCGCCCAGGGACTGCCCGCACTGCAGGACAGAAACGATCCCCTGCAAAACCTCTTTTAAAACTATCCTATTCTGCTTTGGATCTTCGACACCTGGATAGTTTGTTCGGGTCCTGAAGTGCCTTTATTTTTTAATATTAAATATTTTTATATTTAAAATAAATGAAAATAATGAATTTTTTTATTTTATATATATAATTGACACTATATCCGCATTTATTAACTCTATTTTAATTCATAAAAATTTGCTTGTATAAACATAAGCATTTCTTTTCAATAATAAAAATAAGAAAAATATAGATAATGTTTAAATTGAATATTGTATATCTCCTTTTGGCTGGTATACACATATTTATGTTTAAATAAATAAAATTTAAGAGTTCCTTTTATGCTAATATGATGGAGTATTTTTTTTCTCAAAAATTTTACATATTTTTTAAAATATATATTCTTGAAATTTTTAATATTTTATAATTTTAATTAATAAGAAATAGTTTTGTAATATACCTTTGTGTTATAGTATTTGTATCTCTAGTATAATACTAAACCTATCACAACACAAAACTCATAGTCTCACTCGATGAAGCTTTTCCATGGCACCCAGTCTTCTTCATCCTTAAGGTCTCTAAGCACAACATTCAACATTGCAGTCGCCTTTGCATCGAAACCGGCATTCATATCACGAACTAAAGCATGATTTCTTCTCGAACTATTAGTACACAAATCATATCGGAGCTCAACAACATTGAAGAAAAAAGAACAAGGGTTTTTCTTCACTATGAAGGATCCAAGTACAGGCTCATCACATTAACAATACATTACAATAAATATTCCTTCCAAAAAAAATTATCATAATTTAAACAAAAAAAAAAATCCAATTGTCATACAACAATCTCTCTCGTATCGAAGTTTGGTGTTCATGTAAGTTCTTTGTTATTTCGAAAGAGAGCATGAGCTTCAACAATATACTATATGCATCCTTTTCTTCTCATTCAGGAATGAAGTAGCCCACAAATTTGAAAATTGTATGTTCATTGCTCTTCAGCTCCTGCTAGTGAGACTCTCGTAGAACAGGATGTACCCGTGATCGGTGTTGCTCGAGTACTCCTGTGCGGACCCAAAGAAGGTTTGCACAGCGGATTCATCAATCATCTCCACGTTTTCGTCGTCAAAGAACAGCCAGTGGTTGTGGCTCTTAACGAGACTGACGTAGTGACCGTGGTTGGGACCACTTCCTACGTGAACCACAACGGAAAAGAGTGAATACTCGATGTCGGAATCTTCTATGGTGTTGTTGAGCTTCAACTCCAAAGGGAAGACAACCCGGTATGAAAGCTTCTTGTTACGGCCGAGCTGCTCGACGTACTTGAAGCGCTTGAGATGCATTACTAGGATGTTTGGGGGCTTCTTGATCTTCATCCTTTTTTGAGCCTCCTGCAAACTGACACAGAAAATACTCACATCGTCAATTACCAAGACAAATTATCGGTTACACATAATCATAAGATGAAGCAAGATAAATACTCATCAATGGCAGATCTTTATCCTGCTTAAATACTACTGTAGACATCACATTCTAATATGAAAATGTGTGAAAAATGGAGATGGTCATTGATGGAAATGCGTGATGATGAAACCTCTACCAAGTCCAAATCAACATCTCTATATTCTACTAATTCACTAAATATATATACATTTGTGACCTCAAAATCAAAATGAGGTACCAAATCAACATGTAACCGACAAAGGCATGGTTCACCTATTTCATCAAGGATCTAACATATTAAGTTCTAAAGATGAAGCCTTTGAAGTTCAAGGAAATGAAGTAGACATCTCTCATTGGTCAAAAGTTAAGTTGATTTAATATTCTTTCTTACTTCAATAGCCCCACTATGCTAACGAAAAATATACCTCGACAACATAACAGCTTTTCAACTTGAAAGGATGAAGGGACGGAAGAGAAGGGAAGGGAATGAATCATTCAATAGACACAATGAAAAGAGATATCACATCCAGGTGTGTGCATGTGTATTGACACCATGATAGTCAAGATGGTGATTCAAATCTTACGATCTCACAACCTGAACGATCTAATTCCCATATGGGATCTGAATTGCATTAGGATCTTACCAACTTATGATTCAATCCTATTTGTGCTTAGTGTTTCTACATGGGACGTTGATCCCGACAACCTAGATATTATATTTAAATTCAACTAAGCATTTGAAAGATTAACATTTACTTTAGCAAATAAATTTTTTTTTTAAAAGCTTTAAACCAAGTACCTAGATATAACATTCTTTCAACTACCAAGTACAAAAGTCATTTTTAATTGTTATCATTATCATCATCTTATAATTATCATTCATCATATTAACTAAACATATATTCTAAAAGAAAGAAAAGCACATGAACATCTAGAAAGAGTTTTTCTTTGGTCCCTTTCTCTCAATCTCAGCTCTTCCTCTCTTTTATTCACACAAGTAAACAGTCCAAAAGAATTTCATCCCTAATGGCAATGTAAAGAAAATCAACACAGCATTTCTGATTTACATATTAGACATACAAAAAATTATCACCTGCAGATTGTTAGTCAGCAATGCGAATAAATGCAAAAAAGAAGGTAAAAACAAGTACCATGAATCCCAAGGCAAATGAGCATAATTTAAATATAGAAGCCATGTAAATAGATCACCTGCAGCATTTATCACAGAAGAACTTATCCTCTGCATTTAAAGTCTCTGTCGAGCTAAAATTTTTGAGACAACTTGTTATGGAACTGTTTTGCTCAATGTCAAGGCTTAGGTCAAAAAATGTCTCATCTCTTGCAGTAACAGTTTCACATCGTAGGCATCTCGTTTCATTCGTTAAAATGCCCTGAATAAAAAAAATGTGGAAATGGTGGTAGACAACAAAGGGGTGGGTCTGTAACTGATCAGGATTCAGGGTTTCTACATGTCACGACTATTATCAAAGAAGACGATAACTTGAGTTACCTGAAAACTTTTGTGAACCCATGTAACAAAGGGTTCTTTCTTTACACCATTGGCTAGAGTATTGTTTGTATCATTTGCAACTTGAGCTAACGCCAATGAGCCATCCGGGGAAGACTTTGCATTATTACACTCTTTCTCCAGAATATCAACAAGCTCATTTAGCAAAAAGTTCAGAAACTCATGAGCATCCTACAAACACCCAGAGAGACAATTCTGAATAAGCTAGAACATTTTGCCAATTAGAGCTAGCTTTATCCATACCAATAGAAGATTATATTTATATTAACTTATTGACAAAGTTTAATATAGAGAGCTCCAAAACTGATTTACCTGATGCATATAGCTGCGGAAGAGCTCGTTTTCTTTCTTTACTCTTTGTACAAAACGCCTAGGAGAGACAACACCAGTTTTCTTCTTTTGAGAGCAGATCTGTATCAGATTTTGCAAAAATATGGCCAATGTATGTGAGGAGAAATTTTACAGTGAGAAAATTATCAAAAATTTTAAATGAAGATAGCATCAGCATTAATAGTTGAGTGCGTGTAATTCAGGTCAATCAATAGCATAGTTAGGAAAGTTTGTCAAACAAGCATATATAGACTATAGAAGCAGCACCGGTGAGAAACAAAATTCAAAGACTTCAATAGTAGCTACAACTTTAAGAGGCAATCAATACCTGGGAGGGAGACCCTTTAAATGTATAAACAAAAGTAACTAGAACAATAATTATTAGGAGGTAAATCACATTCACTAATCAATCACATACCTGGGAAAACAGATCTGCCAGACATGTCAGAAGATTTTCATCTGCCTCTACCAGGCTCTTTTTGTTCTCATAATACTCCAGCAATTGCTCACGGAATGGGACACAGAAATAAAGTGCCTGCACACAATGATCCATAATTATTCCAATTTATCAACAAGATCAGGGCGGGACTTACTTGTAGACAAAGGTTCTTAAATGAATCAATTGTTCTTGTTTCATTAGTCTCCATGGTTATAAAATAACTTCTGTATCACACTAGAGGATATGTATATTTCTAAGTGTATATGGGGGGAAATTTCTTTTCATTTCCTGCGTCAAAGAAGATGCTGCATAACAACAAGAATTCAAACTACACATCGATTTTAAGCCTAATTGGATACCCAAGTAAAGATTTGGAGCAAAGAAGCGCATGAAATGAAACCAAGCTAACAAAGTCATTCTTTTTACAATTCCCATCAAGATGAAGCCCCATCAAGATGAAGCCAGCCAAACTAACGAATCAAGCAACACAAATGATACCCAAATAGCTAAAAGAGGGAAAGAAAAACCTGCAACACGCTGTTGCAGTAGCAGGTGTTGCCGAAGTTCTCCAGCCCAAAGTAGCGCTCTCCTTCGGGGAACTGCTCGCCGAGGGCCTTCTCCAGCTTCGACCCCGTCGCGCCCATCACCATCCACTTCCGCAGGCCTCAATCCAGGCGCGTTTCCTAGAGTTTTACAAGATACTACGACGGATCAGGTGAAGAATTCCTAGGGTTCCTCCTGCTGCTGCTCCGCTTTTCCCCGATCGATCTCTCCGCTTTGGAATTTTGTAGCGGAGAAGGAAGCGATCGTGATCGAGTTGGACCGGTGGGTAAAATGCTTCGGTGATGTGACGTGGCGGCTAGTGGTTGGGTGTGGCCATTGAAGAATGTCCTACGAATAACACCTGATCCTAAATTAGTTGTTTTATTACAATTGTCATAAATTTTTAATTATTAAACAAACAAAGTTAATATATTTATTTTAGTAAAATATCAAAATAAATATTAATAATTTAAAAAAAAATCCTATAATTTTAGACCAACCTCATTATTGCAATATGATTCAATAATATTGATCCGGTAGTAAGAATAGGGGGCCCACATAGGTAGGAGTCAACGACACGTGGAGGTCAAAGTCAAGATGGTCAACCTAAGGGTCTTGCCGATCGGAGAGGTCACCTGGCCGATCGGCTGGGATAGCGCCAGGGCCGGCGCGAAGACATGTGGTCGATGCTCATGAGTTCTCGAATAAAAGAGTTGATACGCCGAGCGGCCGGTCCGCTCGGCTGAGCTGCAGATCAACTAAGGCTGCATTCCTGTCCGAGTATGTGACCGAGTGACCTTCTCGCTCGGTCTGGTATGCTTCCACTCTCGGACACATGGGTGGCCGAGCAGCCTTCCCGTTCGGCCTAGTAACGGACAAAAGAAGCAGAAGAGGACAAAGGGGACAGCTGGTGATGTCTTTCTCGAGACATGTGCCGTCGACAGACAGCATGGTTGGCGGCCAGACCGGACAGAGAATCGTACGGTGGAAGTTTCCACTGTCATGTTAGAGATATACTTGGACGGTTGCGGTATGGCGTCAAACACACTTTTCTAACACATCCATTTTGAGGTATGCTTTGGGAAGCATGCACGCCTCGAGAAGCATGCATGCGCCTCCCGGGGGTCCTATATAAGGACCCTAGACTTCGACAGAGGTATGCAATATTCTTCACTGTAGCTACAGTCTCGTTACTATACTTTTGCTTCATCTCGTCGTTGCCTGACTTGAGCGTCGGAGGGTCGTCTCCGGGAACCCCTTCCCGGCTTGGCTTTCTTGCAGGTTCGTCGGAGATCCACGTCATCTTGGAGGTCATTCGGAGACAGCAGAGAGCGCCACGTCCCCAGCGTATGTCGACTCAACTCTCGGACAGGATCAAATTGGCGCCGTCTGTGGGAACGCACCTGAATTCGAGCAGAGAAGATGAAAGGAACTGGACGACCGCACACCGTGACGCTCTCTCAAGAGGAGCTCGATGCTCTTATCGAGGCGAGAGCAGCAAAAATCGTGGAGCAGTAGCAACAGCAAAAAGCGTTAGTAGAGCGGCTGGCGTAGCAGGCGACCTCGGCGTCATGGCGGCCGAGCGGCGCAAGAAGATCGACCAAAGCAGTACTCCACTTGGGCGCAGAATAAAGGGCAGATCGGCACACCAGGAGACGTGCCGCCCGCCCCTATTCCGTTTCACTGGGCCCTGTTCCAAACTCCGTCTGATTTAGCTCAAGCCAACGAAGGGTCGTCTGATGAAGCCCCCGCTCGGGATGCCAAAAAAGGCAAAGCGCCTCAGACCGAGTCATCCCCCGAGCGGATCAATCGCCAGTTTTCTGAGGCAATTCTGCAGGACCCACTCCCAAGGCACTACGCCCCTCTGGTGATCGAGGAATATAACGGAACGACCGACCCGGACGATCATCTCGATAAGTTCGACAATGCCGCCACTCTCCACCAATATACTAACGGAGTTAAGTGCCAAGTCTTCCTCACCACGCTGTCCGGCTTGGCGCAACGCTGGTTCCGGAGATTGCCGGACTGATCAATTCGGAGCTTCAAGGACTTCCGAACGACATTCCTCCACCACTTCGCCAGCAGTCGACGCTACCAGAAGACCAGTGTCAGCTTATTCTCCATGAAGCAAGGGTCGAGAGAGACCCTTTAAGCTTACATCCAACGCTTCAACCAGGCGGCCATGGACATCCCCACGGTCTCCTCCGAGACGATGATGCATGCCTTCACGTAGGGCTTAGCCGACGGGGAATTCTTCCACTCGCTCATCAGAAAGCCGCCCCGCGACTATGATCACATGTTG
>JBBMJZ010249412.1:0-18814 GCA_037833815.1 Zingiber zerumbet
AAGCACCTCGGGTCTTCAACACTTCAAGGTCAACTTCCGAGTTGACACTTTTCAAACTTCGCTCGCGTGGGTAATGCTCCCATCATTCAGAGTTGAGCTCACCCGAACCCAACTCTACCTTCTCCTTGAATAGGTTTCCTCCCTGACTTCTCACAGCTTAGATGCACCATGCACATCCTTCTCACTCTACTAATGTACTCTTTCGCAGCTCCTCGTCCTTCAGATGTAATGAGCTCATCGACTCACTTCCCATGTCATCCTTCTTGCTCGCAACGTCTTCTACTTGACTTCTTGTATTTCTAAGTTTTTTATACACTCAGACATAATGCATCAAATACATAGGGTCTACCTTAACTCGGTTAATCACATCAAAACTAATCTGAGTTATTTATAATCTTCCCCTTTTTCATATGCATCAGCCCAAGTTAAATTTATGATAATGAATAATAAATAATTTATGGGAAAAAAATCATAACATTAATCATCAAATATTACAATTAAGTATGAAATAAAATTGCAAACTCCCCCTTAACGTAACCTCCTATAATTTCTCTCCCTTTGTTCACATCAATAAAATAGGGTAAAAATCAAAAATAGCAAAGGAAATTATGAAACCTTTTCAAGGGGCTTACATATATGAACAAAAGTCTGTGTATTTTTAATGCAATTAATTTTCAAATAAAATAATTTTTATTAATTAAAAGATAGATTTAACAAAAAAATTTGAAAATTAGTTTTATCCATTGAAAAATGATGAAATTTTTTATCAATACTATCAAGTTCAGTGGGAGCAAGTTTATCATACTTGTTCTATATGTGGACAATAAATTGCTGGCAAACAATGATATGGGTATGCTACTAGAAACTAAGTCATTTCTATCAGATGAATTTTAAATGAAGGATCTTGGTGATGTATCCTTTGTCTTAGGTATATAGATTATTCATGATAGTTCAAGGTGCACACTTGGACTATTACAAAAGATCTATATAGAAAAGATGCTAATTCAGTATGACATGTAGAACTATGCTCCTAGTGACACTCATGTGTCAATGGGTGATAGACTTAGCTTGCAACAATATCTGCACCATACACTTGAGATTAAGGAAATACAGCAAATCCCTTATGCATCGATAGTAGGGAGTTTAATGTATGCTCAAGTATGTACACTTCCGAATCTTGCGTATATTATGGGGATGTTGGGCAAATATTTGAGTAACCCTAGACCAAAACATTAAAAGTTGTAAAGAGAGTTATATGGTATTTGTAAAGAACTAAGAAGTACATGCTCACATATCAGAGATCAGGTCATTTGAAAATCAGACTCTGATTTTGTTAGATGCTTAGATGCAGGAACTACACCTTAGGTTATGTCTTTATGCTAGTATGAGGGGCTATATCATGAAGAAGCATCAAATAGATGCTAATAGCCACTTCCACTATGGAGACAAAGTTTGTAGCCTACAATGAAACTTTCAACCATGAGATATAGATGCAAAACTTTATCACAAGGTTATAGATCATTGGGGATATTAATAAACCATTGAGGATTAACTGTAATAATAAAGTTGTAGAATTATATTTTAAGAATAACTGTAGTTCGTCAAAGTTTAAACATATCGATATAAAGTTTTTGGCAGTTAACGAAAGAGTTTAGAGTGAACAAATTTTGATAGAACATATAAGGATAGATTCCATGTTAGTGGATCAACTCTCCAAGGCCTTATCACCCAAAGTGTTTCATCAACATGTGCAGAATATGAGAGTTCTTCCTTTAGATGAAGTAGCCATTTGGTAGGAATTTATATTTTGGTGTAATGCTCTATATTAATGAACACATACATTTTTGGCTTATTATACTTGCTAAAATTTTATGTGTATGAAATTTTGACTCCATGACATAAATAGATCACAATTTAGTATTGCAATTTTACATACGATATTTGTAAATATGATGTAGGACTCAATTTTGAATCATAAGATTGAATCATATTTTTCCACTATGATTTAGCATAAGATATTAGTAAATATGAATTGAACCCAGTTTAGGTCATAAGGTTGAATCATGATTTACTACTGCAGTGTTACATAACGTTTAGTAAACATGATTCAAACCCAGTTTAGGTCATAAGGAGGGCTCTTGAAAATATGCATATATAGATCATATTTCATGTAATTTTTATATTACACATACATATTTGATCTATATCTGTAATAAAATTAAAACTATGATTATTGTTGAGTCTTAAGATAGTTATAATAACTTTAACTTCTTTAGGTATGTAGTAATTGATTTAATTGATCAGATTGTTTAAAGGGGTATTTAACCCATAAAGTTTTGACATGTTAACCTTAACTAAGGTGTTGTATGATGTATACGGTATCACATATCCAAGTAGATGATTGAAGGATTTAAGTCACTATTAGGTGGGCTAATACGAGATTAACAACACACACAATAATTTTCCATTAATGAATTAAACTATAATTAAGTGATCTAATGCCTTAAGCATGAAGGGGGTTTTGCTTATTGGATATTAATTTAATGTATAGATTCGTTAACCAGGTTCTGTACTACCCCATTGTAATACTCCGGTTCTGAGATTCTGGTTAAGTGTAGCTTAAAAAGTTAGATTGTACTATCCATATCACCAAGGTGCACCTTCCTTTTCAGAAGCCCAAACTTAAGAACTCCAAAGTTAAGCGTGCTTGGCTTGGAGAAATCTTAGGATGGGTGACATCCTGGGAAGTTTTCCCAGGGTGCGTGCGAGTGAGGACAAAGCACGCTAAAAGGACCTTCGGTGGTATGTGGAGCTAGTCGTCAAACCGATGGGCAATTTTGGTGGCGTTCCCGGTTCGGTTCGGGTGGGGCCCGCCCGGGCCGGGGCGTTGCACACTTGATGTCTCAAACAAACCTAAATGAGTCTTTCTCAAATATTGAGGTTGCACAAATCTCTAGTCCGTTTACATCCCTACTTGGTTTAATTAGTAAGAACTAATCAATTATGATTAAAAAAAAACTTAAGTGCAAAGATTCTCTTAATATTTGCATACCAAATTATCTACAAAGAAATTGTTGTTTGTTCTCTTAAACATTATAGGGAACTCAACAACTGACTAATTGGGGAGCTCGGGTATTTTCAATGAAGTACCACTGGTCATAGAATATAAACTTTCCACTACAATTGGATCTCTCTGGATGCATCAAAATATATTACCAAAGTATGCCATTCACTATATAAATCTGGCATTGCACCAACGACCACAACCAAATTCTTGTTGGTATAAGTAGAGGCTCATAATTACCAGTGAGTTAATAGTGGAGAAGATCTTACTCTACAATTCTTGTTGGTGTAAGAAGGCCAGTTCCTATATACTTCTTACAGACTTACATTCTTGGTGGTATAAATAGAGGTCATAATTACCAGTGAGTTAATAGTGGAGAAGATCTTTCAAGCCAGGTATTTTTAAGTTAATTTCTTGATACTTTGCATATTCCAATATATACATATATTATCTAAATTTCTATAATACTAATATATTTCTCATATTTGTAATTAAAAAAGTTGAAGTGGGATGAGACGAGATGTGGGGCTGATCCAAGCATAGATAAACAAAGTCACAGTTTTGATGATCTATGCTGATCCAAACTAAAACTGAGCTTGGTAAAAACATTGCAACCACATCACCTAGAAAAATGGTTACAATTTACAAGTGCAATTATAATCTCTCAATAGTCAAATTTATAGGAAGCATATAGATATAAACTGATAAAGAATATAATACCCAGTCCTATACTGCCTATCCTGATTACAAATCTGGAGGTGTGGCCAGTTTCAATAGGTATTGAAAACACGGAAATCCAACAGAAAAGAATACTAATTGTGATCATACCTAAGATGAAATGCAGCTGATAACTAAGATTACGCTATTGACTTAATAAATTTTCATTACCCATCATCTTATGCAGGCAGATGCTTAAACAACAAAAGTTATTTTAACCTAGTAATTCTGAATAATAAAACAAATTAAAAAAAATTATAGAACCTCAATATAACAACTTAGCCTCAAACATCATTGGCTAAACACCAGCAAATACGAAACATGAAGCACGCAAGATGTATACACTTCCAGAAATCATATTAAACTATCTACACAGAGTATATCATAAAGAATTACTGGAATTATTAAATGAGCTTATCATGAAGCCTCCTTAATCTGTAGAAATTATGTATGTATAGAACAAAATATCTAGGTAGTAGGTGCTAGGACAGCCACTTGAATCGAGACTCTTAAAAGCACGAGGGAATGGATCAAGGTGCCTAGGTGACAACATAATATCATAGATTGCTGGAGCTATATATTTAAACAGACATTGAGTAGACTCCCAAAGAATGCCGAAAAAAGAAATACAAAAACTCTTTCCCATAATGGAGATCAACAAACTAAAGCTAGTCCTTGACATCCAACAAATGTCGGTGCAATAAAAGCGCTTGGGTTGCATTTTTGCCTAGGAAGTTTTCTAATTGTATATGATAATGTATAAACAACACGCTTCAAAATCTTGAGTTCATTTGGATACCTGAAACACTTGAAGATTGACCAAAGAAAATCTTGTCTGATATTGTTTAAAAATATTTAGAAAGATTATTTAGATGCGCAGTTTTGGTCGTGACCTTTCATTCTTATTTGTATTTTCCTAACACCATATCTTCCATCCTTGCAAAAAGCTAGCATGGCATGGAGATTAACAATGACAACAAAAAAATAATAGGAATTAGCAGCAGACTCAATGTGGCAACATAAGCTGTAAATGAGCAGTGATGATTTGGCTTTGTGGAAGTGTTACTGATCTTCAACCACTCCTTGTCTTCTGTCATTATCTTAATTATAGTTTACCTTCATTAACTCACACTCAGTCTAACTAATTTATTGTCAACTTGAGACAAATTTCAATTACTAGCCAGAGTGGAATAATTGAGATCTTGGATCAAAATAGCAATGAATCAAAATCAAAAAGAAGTATATGTAGAAGACTGGTAGGGCCCTGTACCCATTATGTATGTTAGACATAGCTCTTTGTATCTACGGCTTCCCACATTTTAGGGTGAAACCAATTCCAGGGAGAACATAATTGTTCAAAAGGAGACAATAAAGTAACAAAACATTCTGTGGCTTTAACAATGTCAAACTTTAAGAGAGATCAGTAAAACCAAAAATTTCACACCCGCCCAAAACTCTTTCAAACAAAAGTTTTGAATATAATGCAAAAAATAATTTGCAGAATTTTCCAATAATTAGGATTTAGTATTTAACCAAGTAAAAAAATGTAGAGATGTACAAAATGTGACACCTCATTGTAGTCTCACAATAGAAGTTACAGGCTGAACGGGTGCTGCAGTAATTAGATCAAGACTTGTTTAATGTTTCAATAACACCAAAAGAGGAGTAAAAAATCAGTCTAGATTATGTCAGGATAAAAATCAAGTTTCATACTTAAATTCAAAATAATTAATTAAAATTGAAAAAGATTGATTCTAGAGTCTAGACTACAGCCAATTAGGCTGAAATTAAGAGTCTTCAATATGCATTCAAGACAGTGATCGATAAGTTTAAATTGACATGAATTAAGTTTGACCAAAGAATATTGGTGCAATCAGTTTTGATGATAGGCAAAGGGTTAAATTACAGCATGTATTTGATAAGCTTGTGACGAATGAATGCAAGGGCATGTCACATGGCAAGAGGAAGTCCTAATACATCATGGATGATCGGATGTCTAGGAAGAGTATGCCTTGGTATATCAAATAATCAAATGCATGGCAAGACGAAGTCACGGCTAGTCAAGGTTGATCAAAGGCTTGGCAATGCGAAGAAGACTTATTCTCCAGTGAATTAACAGATTTCATTTGTGCAACGATGAGTGCAAGTGCATGTGTAACATTAGGAAGTCTAGGGCTAGATTAGACTGAATAAAAGCCTTAGAATTGACTTAGTCAACACTCCAATCGACTAAAATTGTAATTACAAGTTGACTAAGAGACTCGTCAACTCGGCAGGCGACCCAGACCTTCAGTTTATCAATGTGCCAATTGATTAGTTGATTGGTCAGTTCACTAATACTACGTGTCAGTCGACAAAGCAGTTGACTTATCAAGTGAGTCTAAGGAACAAAAAGGTACTACATCATTGTCTCTTTTCAGGATGGTGTTTCTTGAATCAACTAGAATCATGGTTAATTGATTATAACAGAACAATTAATTTGTTATAACAAACGTTACCAAAAACTACTGTTAAAGATTTGTTATAACAATTATATCATTGTCTTTTTTCGCCTGATGATACATGGAGTCGATTGATTGACGGTTAATATATTATAGCATGATGATTAGTTCGTTATAAGAATTGTTTTCAAAAGTTGCTGTTGACAGTAGTAGGCTACTGGATACAAGGAATAAACTGAAGTAACAGGTAAGGCAATTGCACACTAGCGACAAGATGATTGATGCTGAGAAGCAACTGACTGATGCAAGACAAATTGGATGATTCTTAGAAGCTTGGGAGACATGTTAGCTACGAAAAACATTAAATTTATAGAAAAGCTACTCTCAAGCTCTTTCTCCGCTTATTGTAAATTTTCTTTTACAGTTTAGTAATCAAACTATTGTAAGATGTTTCTCGCCTGAAGATTTTCAAGGAGAAAACTAGTGGGATTCGTGAAATGACCTAATGAAAGGTCATAGGTCATGAAGTTGAAGCACGAGGGCTATTGAACCATCCAAAATCTTTGAGTTAGCATAGTCCCTCTCTTTTTCTTTTGTGCATTTCTTTCATTGCCTATTGCTTTTGCTCTCTTACTGCATTCGAAGTCTTGTTTAACGCTATTCACCCCCTCTAGACTTCTTTTAATCCTACAAAAATCGCTTAAAAAATTGGACTCACAAAAAGTATAGAATAAAATCCTTAATTTATTGAGCCTATCACTCTTGAATATCTCTAAGATTAAATCATCATAATATTTGTCCGAGTACTTGAGGGTACATGAGTCTCATCCAAGATAATATTGTCATTAATCTTCAAATAAATTACATTTTAATTATATTAATAAATATTTTCTTTGGTCATTCTCCACCCCTTATGTATTCTACTTTTACTCAATTCATCTTTTCTAACTATAAAATATATTGATCGACTTTAATATTAGATGTATACAAGTTCAAATTTGTGCACCGGGCTGCCTTTTTTTATATATTTATAAATTCTTTGGTCTCTAAAGTTATTCTCCATAAATGAAACATTGAATTTAATCAATTTACATTCTTCTCAATTAAACAATATCGTTGGCAACTAATATACACCAAGAAGATTCATTGATTTGTGAGTTCATCAAGTACTAAGCTAAAAAGATTGGGAACTCATCTTCGAGGTAAACCTACAATTATAAGAAGTCCTTGACAAAGTATATTTGAGTTGACTTATGGATTGGAATTTTACTCTACAAGGCAGTCCAATGCACAAAGCTTTCGCCAATGTGGGGTCCCGGGAAAGGGTCGGACCACATTGAGTCAATTGTACGGAATCTCACCTTGCATTTTACAAGAAATTGTTTTCGCCACTCGAATCCTGACAATCAAGGTCACATGGTAGTAACTTTACCATTGCGCCAAAGCTCCCCTTCGATTGGAATTTTAGTCTAATCTCTTGAGTTGGTATTCAATTAGTAACTTGAGGTTAATTTCGGTTCGTTGATTTGAAGTATGATCTTATCACAAATTCTTGAACTACAGTTAAAGTAATTATTATAATCCAAAGTAGTTGCTTGAGATATTATTTAATTAATCTAGATTCGATCCATATGAGATTTGAAGCTCTGATCTATTATACACTAGAGTAATACCATATAAGTAATACTATATCACTCTTGGATTATGACGATTACAACTCTTGTTGATACTCTATCCCTTCTTCCAATTAACATATTATGTACCCAAATTGATAATGCCATCAAATGATGCACTCAATTTGATGACTTAGATATTGATTGGCATATTGTTCTACAACGACAAACAACAACTAAGCGTTTATCTCAATAAGTAGAGCCGACTATATGAAGCCTCTTATGTCATTGGACTCGATTCCCTACTATATTTAAATAAATTTTATTTTATCATTGTTAATCAAATCTTCTTTGTTCTTTAATTAATGTGCATATTTATCATGGTCTCACATTACCTAATTAAAAATATTATTGATCATCTAAGTACAAATTCATATCATCTTAAACACATCTTTCGGAGTTTTTCTTGAATAGGCGCAATCTCAACTTTATCTCTATTTTCTTTTCTTCTTTTCTTATCCTATCCATTCTTATATAGCCACACATCTATTTTAACATCATTATCTTGTGACTCTAACCATCTGCTCATGTGTTTAACTTATAGTCCAGCATTCAACTTCATATAACATAATAGGTCTAACCATCATTTTGTAAAACTCCTCTAACTTTAGGAGTACCTTAGGATCATAAAGAACACTTTAAGGCTCTCTTCCATGGCAATAATCTTACTTGTATCATATGTAAAACATCTAAATCAACACTTCCATCCTTTTGTAAAAGGGAACCTACATACTTAGCTTTAAATTATAGTTAATTCATCATCTCCTATCTTAATAATTGTCTTACTACATCTATTACTACTAAATTTAAATTCATATATGTTATCTCTCTCTATTAACCTTAAAACTTTTTACTTCAAATTTTCTGTCAAGAATTACTCCTTCATGTGTCTCATCGACCAAAAGAATGTCATTTACAAATAACATATATCGTGGTAGCGTGTCATGACTAATGTAAAAGATATGGACTTAGAGATAATCTTTAATGTAACCCTATCTTTATAGAAAAAGCTTCAATTAATTTGCCTAGAGTCTTCACTCTTGTCATTACATCCTCATACATATGTTTAATTGTTTTAATACACCCTACGTTAACACCTTCCTTTTCTAGAATTCTCTATAAAATTTATCATGGAAAAATAATTTTACATCAATGAATACCAAGTGTAAATCTTATTTCTTTTCCTAATACTTTTGAATCGATTGTCTAAGAAGATGTATAGCTGCTATCGTTGACCTTTCAAGTATGAATCTAAATTGATTTTTTATCACCATGATCTCCTTCCATTTTTTTTATAACTCTTTTCTAAAGATTCATGGAATGGTTCATTAACTTACTGCTCTTATAATTTACACAATTTTGTACATCTCTTTTGTTTTTATATAAGGTATTTACCCTCTATTAATCACACATTTTTTCATTTTCAATAGCAAGTTAAAGTTGTTGTCATGTGACCAAAAGGTCACGAATTCGAATCCTCGAAACAACCTCTTGCAAAAAGCAGGGTAAGACTGCGTACAATGGATCCTTCCCCGGGACCCCGCATGGCGGGAGCTTTATGCACCGGGCTGCCCTTTTTTAATAGCAAGTTAAATAACTTCGTAAAATTGTAAATCATTTTATACCTTGCTTCGCTAGGCACTTCATACCTCTATTGGAATATCATCCAATCTAATCACTTTTTCATTTTACATCCCATTTAACACTTGTTTTAGTTTTGAAATTTAAATTCTCCAATAAAAATTTATAACTCTATACTCCTCTAAACTAACCCTGCTAATGTCAATCCCAAGCTCGGACAAAAAGGGCAAGAGTTGCGCATTAGGTTGTCCACAAGCGTGGACTTTCAAACAAATATTATGAATAGATCCATCAAACTATTATGTTATTGTTAGATTATTCTCAAAAGAAACGCATTGTAGGATGTACTGTCTCAGCAAAGACTATTACATCTCCATGAGAACTCATGTAATGTTAAATATATAAGAATTCGCGTTATAGGATCTAACTGTAACATATCAGCAAGAACCGCTACATTTCCATGAAAACTTGGGTAGTGTTAAATATACAAGAATTGTCACACCATAGATTGACTAAAAATAAATATTATAGGAAACTAGTTGCCTAAGATTTAGAACATGGAATCTAGGAATACTCACTAGTAAAGTCATGGAGGTAGTAGATACGATGATTAGAAAAATAAATAAATATTATGCATGTACAAGAGACAAAATGGGTAGGAGAGAAGGTAAAGACGATAGAGAATTTTGGTTTCAAGTTATGGTACATATGAAAGAGTAAAACAAGAAATAGAATAGGTATTGTTATAGATAGTTCACTAAAGAATAAAATAACAGAAGTAGTTAAAAGAAGATAGGATTATAACTCTTAAGATAGTGGTGACAAAAGAAACTATTAATATAATTAGAATATATACACCTCTCAAATAGGATTAGATGAAAATATCAAATCTAGACTTTGGGACAACCTAGATAAGGTCTTACAAAACATTCTACCAACTGAAATGATTTTAATAGGAGGATTTTTAAATGGGCATGTCGAAGTGAGAAATGAAAAGTATGATAAGATACATGGGGTTACAGATTTGGAATAAGAAATGAAGAGGGGAAAATTATATTGGATTTTGCGATAGCATATGACCTTATACTAGCAAATATATTTTTAAGAAAAAAAAACTTGATCCCGTTCAAAAGTAGGAATAGTAAGTCACAAATTGGCTTTCTTATTGTTAAGAAGAAAAATAGAAAGATTTATAAAGATTGTAAGGTCATCCGTAAAGAAAACTTATCTACACAACATAGGTAGTAGTGTTGGACATACGCCTCAAATAGAGTATCAATAAAAGGCAAATGTGCACAACTCCTGAAATTAAATAGTGGGAGTTAAAGGATGGAAAACAAGTCATATTTAAGGAGAGAGTACGAGAACAAGTATTAGAAGAACTACACGGCGACTCGAATACGACATGGGATAAGATGACATTAAAGTTGAAAATAGTAGCTAAAAGTGTACTTGGTAAGTCAACGAGTTGTGCACACCAAGTAAAAAATTTTGATGGTGGAATGAGAAAGTGAAGGAAAAAAGGAACAACCAAACAATTTACAGATTTTATACACTTGCAAGAACGAAATGAATTTTAAAAAAATATATACAATAGCCAAAGAAATAGGCCAAGCTAGTGAAGCAAAAAATAAAACCAATGAACGCTTATATCGAAAATTAGATACAAAAGAAGAAGAAAATAATATTTACAGAATAGTTAAAGCAATTAGATACAAAAGAAGAAGAACATAATATTTACAGAATAGTTAAAGCGAGAGAGAGGAAGATAAGAGAATTCATTCAAATAAAATATATTAAAGATGAATGTAATAGACTACAATTAAATGATGAGGAAATAAAAGGGAGATAGAATAGGTATATTTATCAACTTTTTAATGAATGTTCAGGTGAACAACTTAATTTAGGTAATTTCAGTAAGTCAAATTAGTATAGAAATTTAAATTTTTAGCATAGAATTCAAACTTGTAGAACAAGTCTCAAATGGGATGCCAAATAGAAAAGTAATTAAATCTGATAATATTTCGATAAAAGTATTGAAATGGCTAGAAAAACAAAGTATTGAATGACTTATAAAATTATTGAATTTGATATTGAAAATGAAAAAAAAGGTCTAATTAGGAGAGTAAGTACTCAATTTCCCTTATATAAGAAGAAAGGAGACATTCAAAATTGTACAAACTATAAGAGTATTAACTTAATAAGTCAAACCGTGAAATTTTAGAAAAGAGTAATAGAAAAAAAAACTAAGAAAGGAGACACAGTGACCTAAAATCAATTTAGATTTATGCTTGGAAGGTCGACAATAAAAGCTATATATAACTAATTGAAAAGTATTGAAAACAGAAGCAAGACTTACACATAGTATTCGTCGATCTAAAAAATGCTTATAATAAAGTCAATGGGGAAATTATATGCAGAATTCTATAAAAGAGAGGTGTTAGCATAGCGTGTATTGAACTAATTAAGAATATATATGAGGATGTAATGATTTGAGCAGAGTAACTGAAACATTACTCATAAGAATAGAGTTACATCACGAATCAGCTCTAAGTTTTTATCTTTTTATACTAATCAGACGAACTCACTAGACACATACAGTGTACTTGTTGTTTGTAAATGATATTGTTTTAGTAGATGAGACATATGAAGAAGCGAATGTTAAACTCGAATCATAGCTGGAAACACTAGAAGTAAAAGATTTTCGAGAACATGAGCAGAAAATGAGAGTTGCAGAGATGAGAATATTAAAATGGATGTGGACATACAAGGATAGACAAAATAAATAATGAAAATACTAAAGAGAGTCTGAGTTGCACCAATTGAGGGAAAACTTTAGGAGACACGTTTAAGATGGTACAAACATGTATGGAGATGACCAATAGATGCTCTAATTAGGCAATGTGAAACTATAATAAATGTGCACATCAAACAAGGAAGACCAAAGAAGATTTGGTTGGAATCAAGAAAACAAGATAAAATTTATTTAAATATAAATGATAATATAGTAGGGGATAAAGTTCAACAATGGCGTAGAAAGATCTCATCTAGCCAACCCCACCTAATGGGATAAGGCTTGGTTGTTGTTATATACTCCTTTAAACTACTTGAATTTCCTAAACTAATGAAAATACCTCTTTCATTGCTCCTTTATTTCCTCATCCTTCACTAATATCCTATTAGATTCATCTTTATTGCATCCTATTTGGGTAAGATTTCTTATATTCCTCTCTCTCACTTTATTGAAGCAAAAAGTGACACCCCAAACGGCCAGCATCGCCGGCCCCACGACAAGATACAGGCAGGTAAATCACAGGAGGCATTTTGCCCTAGCACAACGGCCCTTTGCATAGGGGAGGTTCAGACATCCAACGAGGCACTTTGCACCCGCTGAAAAATGACCCCAAGACCTATTCAAGCAAAACTGATACAAGTACCAACTGCGTCAACCCGTGGAGGCAAAATGTTTCTTTAGCTATTATATAAATCTTTCTTTCCCCTTTGGTATCAAGTTATCGATGCAAGCTTACAAAAGTTATATTCTTAGTTTCACTCAGTATTTTCTTGACCTCTTTTCGACTGTTGCATACTTTTTTAAAGTTTTCTTCGTTCTTTAAAGCATACAATAACTTATAGGTTGTTTGTTTTTTCGCCACTTGCTCATGTACTTTCTCATTTCACCACCAAAATTTTTTATGTGTTGGTGCCCCTCTTGGCTTACCAAGTATGCTCTTGGCCACCGTTTTCAAATTTAATGTTATCTTATCTCGCAATGTATATCTCCTAATAGTTGTATTCCTACCTTCTCCTTGAAGATACTTTATTTTCCATCCTTTAGCTTTCACCACTTAATCTTAGAAGCCATGCACATTTTCCTTCTGAGACTATGCTTGTGACATGTATCTATTATCATTAACCAATGTTGGATGTTGGATAGTTAAGCTTTCTCTAAAGATAACCTTACAATCATTACAATTTTTTCTATATACAAGCTTTCTGCTTGTGGCGTTCTTCTCTCTTTTAGAAAAATGTATTTAACTATTTAACATGATAATAGTCATGTTAAACCACATGTCAACATATAGATGCTCATGTTCCTTGCAATTAGGAAGAAAAGTACTATTAGGTTAAATATAAGTTGACAACAAAGGGATTTACTATGTTTACAAGGTTGCTTCAGGTTCAGTCATGATGAATCCACTCCACAAGAGGACAAGAGTTTTCTTCGTTGATCCTTGAGATTTGATCATGAATATACACTACATAGTTTTAAGTAGGTTGTAAAAGAGCCAAGTTGAACCATACTTTTTGTTTTTTAAGCTTATTTGATAAGGTAACTAAGTCAATCCATGCAAAGTTAAACCCAAAATGAACCAAACTACTGAAATGGTTGTTCAAGCTTGAAATGGTTGTTCAAGCTAAGCTTGGTTTCTTTTTTTCAAGTTTAAACTTAATTTGACCTTGACTTGAGCTTAGTTCATTTAAAAGTTATTGAACTCTTAATTCCTTGAGTGTGTTTAATTGCTAGAAGATTTTAGATTTTTAACCTTTTTGGGTTTGTTTAGTGAGCTTGGTATTCCAAACTTATTTATTCATTTTGAGAGTTTATTTATTTATTTAAAAGTTTAATATGAGTTTTATCAATAAACATGATACAAGATTTGATTGTAGAAATTGCTTATGGCCGTTGCTCGTAATAACTTCATAATCTCAGTTAACGAATATTAATGAGTTAAACACGTGTTCAAGTTTGTACATTTAATTTAATGAGTTATTTAAATTTGTTCATTTAGCATGGTGAATAAACACAAATAAGCACTTCTCAAGATGGACACTAAGCTTACTCATGAACATTTAATTCATTTACAACATAGTTTTGAGTTCCATGTACGTTGACTTATGCCCCCCTAGTGGGATGAAAAATTTAGGACGTTGGCTATTGGGCAAGGTATCATTTGCGCTTCCAAATTTACCTGGGTAGTCATTGGGGAACTTTCATGGGGCTGAGCCGCTCACCTCAAGATTAGTTGGTTCAAAGGCGGGATACCTGAATTATCAAAAAAAATACATACATTGACTTATACTTTCATGGATACTTGTGTTTATTTATGATCAAGGCATCTCTCCACTAATGTTCAAGAGTGCAATTATGCTTGTTAATCAACAATTAGTGGAAGTCTCTACTTTACATGCTAACTCTTTGTTATACATTCTCTTGTTTTTTTCAATCATACTAAATTTGAATTAATCATGCATCCTTATGTTTTTACTAGACTCTTGTGTTAACCTTATTTGGAGGAATACTACAAAAAAACATTGTTTTTTACTAGACTCCAGATCATCATCATATTTAATGTTATATGTCAGCATTATTACTAATCAATTGCTATTTTACACATGAAAGATAAGAATAATACAGATTTATTTTTGACTTGCATTAGGTGAGCAATGAGTGGAGAGTTTTGAGACCTCAATGGATAGATGACATCAATTTATTTGTGTCAGTACTTGTCAATCTTGAAGGACAAATAAATATTGATACTCCAAGACAGATTATTCAATCAAGGTTTACACAGAGAATAACTTCCGTACAGGGGTGATGTCTGGATGTAATAAATACAACCGCAAAGAAATCCTTCAGAAACTACAGCACGAGCTAAAATTTAACTATGAGTGGTAAGATCAATGAACCTAAGTAATCTGCGAACGGCTTTAGATCCCTAAAATGGGAAAAATTGTAAAATAAATTGAGAGCGTAAATGAGAATCCGAAAGGTAATACAATAGTGGATGATGTAATGAGAACCAATAGAATAATCCCCCAAAAAGAGATGCTAGCCATAAACCTATATAAGTCATGACTTTGAAAATTTTTATAATATGAAATATAAATAAAGATAAAATAAAAGACAGAATTTCATAAGGAGGAAACTCATCATGAATTGGGTTTTACACATAAAGAGTTTGAGAGGCAGAAGAAATGATTACTGCTAACATTTATAAACCAACATATATGCATACATGTATATAACCATTACATAATCTGAACCTTATGCAAACATATTTTATGATGAAAACAAATATTAAAACATAGATATAAGAACTAACCACTAGATGATGAGCTGGAATCAGTACTAGAATCACTTGAACTACTACATTTTTCGCTTTTTAGAGTTGATTCTTTAGCTATCTCCATAGGGGGATAACTTGAAACAGGTGGAGCATTATCAATGATATCAACATCATCGTCTGCTGGTTGAGTGCCTAACAGTTGAGATGAAGGAATCATTAAATTAAAGTTGGTTACTGCACAGAGTTCCTGGGACAATATGAGAAACTAACCTTTACAAGGACGCATTGAGGAGTTGCTAACTCCTGATTCATTTAAAATCTGCACAGACAGAAACCAATGTCCAATTATTGCACATATGGAAAGAAAGCCTAGTGATAGAATGTATACCTCAATTTCACAATGCTCAGATTTGACTTGATTCTTTGTTTTCTCATCAAGAAAATGCTCATCCAAAAGTTTCTTCAATTCAAACAGTATCTCATCATTCATTTCTTCAAGCTCAATCTCAATCTCATCCTCGGTCGGTTGGCACACTGCGTTGTTCTTACTCAAGAAGCGAAGAATATGTACCGGCATGTCCTCAAGAGACGCTAGTTGGTTACTTATGTTTTGTTTCTCCTCAAGTGACATTTTTGGCTTCACAGCCTTTGGCTTGCTGATATCAATGTTAGCAGCCGGAGTTTTCCTCTTCTTTGGGAGCAAAACTGGCTTCTGAGTATTGGAAACTCTTCTGGCAACTGCTTCAGCAGCAATCAGTTTCTTTTCAATATCTTTCCATTTTGATTCAAAGAACTTACTCATAACATCTGCCATGATATGAACATCATTTTTAGGTGGATTATATGTCTTTGCATTGGCAAATGTAAGTCTCACATCTGAAACGAAATCCCATGGACTAGAGTAGCTACCCGATTGTATCCTAGTTTTGATGGTTCCTAAGTCCATTGGACATTCAATAACCTGGAAATAATCAGGAATGTTCAACTTCACTACATCAACGGGTGTGTTGAATACCCACCCATATTGATGGCTCATCAAGCGCTTAAGAAGTGGCTCACACTGTTTCAAGAACACAGAATAAGAGTTTCCAATTGCATCTGGAAGGGGAGCCTTCTTCGTAGTCTCAAACTTTCCAGAACCATTCTGGACTGGGGCAACATGTTTCATTCCATTCCCGTTACTGGAAGATGATAAAGCAACCCCATTTCCACTTATTGCATTCGTAGAAAGAATTTGTTTCTTAAATATTTGAAGTTTCTCCAGCTCTAACCTTAATCTCATCTCCAATTCCTTTTTCTCAGACTTGGACATATTCGTGGGTGCAAATAGCTGAGATGGGATGTTAAATTTTTGATGCCTGTTAACATTCAAGCTTATGCATTTCCTGTTTAGGGCAGAAGAATCTTCTGAGTCGGCTTGAGCACAGCTACCAAATCCTTCAGACTCGCCTGTCCTCTCCATTACATGTTGATACTCTTGTGCAAAACTAGATGGGTAACCTTTTGGGAACTTTTGTGTTTTCCCCATTGTTCATATAAATATATGTACCTACTGATTAATTCAACAGCTAAGCAATCCAAATTAATCCTATAAACTGTGTCGACAGGACAAAAGAGAATGGCCTTCGTGTAGATTCAAAAATATATTCTAAATAGTGTATTCATACACCACCTTTTCAAATTTACGCAATAAAGCTTTTTCTCACACGTCAAGAAGGACCGTGTAGATAATATTCTCTCTCACAGAAATTACATATCAGGTACTCAGTCCTGCATATCCTAAGAACCAGAAACCTGCTCAGAGTGCTCCCCAGTAAAAACCCTAGCTTCCACCAGATTCCTACCTCAGCGAATGCAGAACCAAAAAACCAATTTAGAGCAAGGAGATTCTGCCTCTAAATAACTTCGGGGAATGGAAACCGAAAACCTAATCCCTCCGGTGGCCCCTAATAGTAGACGCTGACGACGCAAGCTCTTCAGCTCCAAAATGCCGCGACCAATGCAACCGCAGCTCCCAAAATTCCACTTACCTCCGAAATTCCAGATCGAGGCCAAGAAATAGCGCAAGATAAAGGAAACTGATCCGAGGCGGCTGGTAGCGACAAATCGCCAAAAATGCTTCCGAAAGCGGAGACAAAACCTGGATCGAACAACAGCGCCGAGCCTGCCTTCGCCTCGACAAACCACCGGAGTCACAAATTGTCCTGCTTTCCACCCCCCGCGTCCGTCTCTCTTCGCCGCCTTCTAGCCGCTCGGCTTCTTCGAGCCTAGAAAGAGAGGAGAAAAGAAATGACAAGGAACAACACACCCAATCCCACGAGAGAGATCCCTGCCGAAGTGGCGAGATCGTGTTCTTTCACCTCTTAATTATTTTGACCAAATAACAGATCTAGCCGTCGGATTCACTTCTGGCTTCTAGATAAGCCATCACAATCGACGGCGCAGATGCCGGTTGCAAACAGACTCTATCGGATCCGGATCCGGATCCGTATACCAACCCGCCGATCCAGATTGGACCCAAAAATGCAACATCTCTGTATGTGCCACACCGTTATATCAATTAATGTTGATTCACATTAACATCAGAATCAATTGCCACTAAATCCAAAATTAACAAGGTTCATTAATCCAATTAGATTCAATATATTATCAATCCACATGCAATGGAGATAATTCTACTAAAGTAAACACCAACCTCAACTAAATTAACCATAGTTTCTGTACTATTTTCCAAACACACAAGTAATCATTATATCAAAATCAGAATTCTCCTAATTAACCAATCCAACAATATAAATTTAATAAGAAATAAGATTTCGTTATTCTCCCAATTAACCAATCCAACAATGTAAATTTAATAAGAACTAAGATTTCATTACCCCACAGTTTCTTATGGTGGATGTTCACTTCCCTAGCAGGGCTCACCACAGCAGGTGATCGACAACGACACTAACAGTACAAAGAAAGAAAGAAAGCAAGAAGAATTAGAACATTTCATCAAACATATGTTATGCATCACCGACATAACCAAATGAGTAATACATCAACACGAGCAATATTGACAAATATATTTGAGTCACAACCAACCTTAACAACGCATCCGTAGTGGCAAGGTAAGTGATTAGGACGAAGTGAAAAGATGGCTAGCCGGTTGCAACGCTGACTGTGACTGTGTGCGGATGGTGGTGGTTGGGGTACAAAATCGGAAAAGGGAGCAGTTGTTAGGATCAGTTGAGCTAGAGGGGGGGTGGGGGTGAATGACTCACT